>JBBPCZ010000007.1:7053997-7085628 GCA_037974445.1 Brycinus macrolepidotus
GTGTGTGTGTGTGTGTGTGTGTGTGTGTGTGTGTGTGTGTGTGTGTGTGTGTGTGTGTGTGTGTGTACGTGTGTGCGCGCGCGTGTACGTGTGTGCGCACGTGCCACGATTGCATGCTCATCCACACCTCACTGAAATCACGAACACACACACACACACAAATGTGCAGCTTGATGCACGTTTGTGTGTGTGCGTGTGTGTGTGTGTGTGCGCGTGGGCACGCCTCAGGCCTCTCTGTTTAATGAGTGTGTAATGGACATAGGATGGGTGTGAGGGGAGCAAGCAGTGAAGCATCTGGGTCATTTACACCTGCAGGGTGTTTAAACCTGTGTGCGCGTGTGTGCAAACCTGTATAAGTGGAGAGGGCAGGAGAGAGAGAGTGTGTGTGTGTTTGTAATAAAGGGCGTGTTTTTCCTGTGTGTCTGAGAGTGTGAAGAAGTATCGATTGTATTAATATAATAAGTAGTGATTTTTCTTTGTATGACTGTATTCTCTTTACCAAACCTGTCCTGATGGGAGGCCAGTTTCAATTATAGTGACCATCCATACTCAACTCTTGATTAAATTAAATCAGGTGTGCTTGTGATGGCCTTAAATAAATCTGTGATGACTTGGAGCACCAATGAGAAGTCCAGTACCAAACCTGAGATCCTCTAATGCACAGTACAGTACTGCAATATTATATTTCATCAGCTCCACTTACCATACAGGTGCGCCTATTGCGGAATTACAGACTGTAGTCCATCTGTTTCTCTGCATTACTTGTAAGCTCCTTTTACCCCGTTCATCAGTGTTTAGGACCCCCACAGGACCACCAGTGGGTGATTAGAAAAGGTCTCACTCTGCTCCATTTTAAATCAGCCCTCATTGGTTGTGAGAGATGGCCCTGGTGTGGATGGAAATGAACTGTTCCGTCTCCTCCACTGTCCTTGAATGTGGAAGCTTGAGGCGATCACACAGGTGGGCCAAGAAAAGCTGTTAAGACCCACACACTCACTGAGTCAGAGTCAATTACCACAGAGGTAAGAAGAAGACTGATAAGGCCTTATTAGCTTTAGTTTAAGAACTCTGAAGATTAAAATGGTTCCCAGTGTTGTATGTGCTGTGTAATTTACCTGTTTGCAACATATTAGGATTCAGTGTGGGTATGTTTCGCATACGTGTTGAATGTCTTTTAAATCTGGTTGGGTGAAGGTTCACGGCAGCTAGAGGCTTTTTGTTGTTGTTATTAACAACAACAACAACAACAATAAACAACAAAAATAAAGACAAGTGCTGCAGGTTGTTGTTATTAACAACAACAGCAACAACAACAAGAAAAAATAATAATAATACATTTTATTTGGATTATCCACTGTAGATACTTTGCAGAGGCATGTTTTGCTATTGAAATTGGATTCATCAAATAAATTATCCATGATTATTCATTAAAACTGTATATCTGTTAACATCATGACTGTTCCTTTCTTTACATTTGAACCTCACTTTCTGCCTCTAAAGATAATTCTAATCATAGCCGTAAACATGCTTTTGACCTTAACCTTTATAGTGTGAAGAATAACTGCGTTTTATCACATAGACAACTCTGTTTGTGCATGAAAAGAGGAGTGTGCTCACTTCTTTTGTGTAGATATCAGAGTTTTTATTGATTTATTTTCCCGGTAAAAGGACGCATGGTTGCGTGGTATATTCTGTGTGACGTTTTCATTCTGTGTGTGAGGGCTTTCAGCGGGGGTGGGGGGTGGGGGGGTTGGGGTCAGTAAAGGAGATACGCCACCGTGCGAGTCATTCTTTAAACAGCTCGTCTTAATATACCTAGTTATTAATGTCCGAAGAATCCATTGTAAGTCTCCCTCAACCTGTAACAGCATAGCAACCGTGGTAGCAAAGTCATTGAAGTGACAAAGCTGTCAGTCATTTTGATAGCCCAATGAAAAGCTTCTGTCCTTGTGATCTGCAGACATGATTGACTCGAGCGGCATTGAGTGGGGAAAATGCTCGGCCATTTCTTTCTCAGCTATTCCTTTTATGTTCAAGCGCAGAGACTGAAAAAGGTGAGAAAGAGAAAATAAAGAGTGAGAGAAAGGTGAAAAAAGTCAAGGTGAAAAAAGGAGTGAGAGAAAAGACAGGCACAGAATGCTCATGGGTTTTGTTCTTGAATCAAGGGTCTTGTTCAACACTTGAAGAAGAAAAAAAACCCCTGAAAACAGAACACTAGTTTGCCAGGAGACAAGGCTTTTGTCCTATAAGTATATAAGTCCTATAAGTCTTTATTTTAATCCTTCTGGGATGAGAGAGAGAGAGTGAGAGAGAGAGAGATATCTGTGATATCTCTGTGTCACTTAAAGCATCTTAATGTTCTTCTTCATTTTCTTTGTGGATGAAAAAGGTCCGACCACTGGCATGAAGAACAGACCGAGCAGGCTTTAAGCAGATGTATATATTTATATAATGATATTGGTGTCAAACATCAATATTGATTTTTAATTCTAGCAAAACTTACCATCTTCATTTAACTGATGATGAATTCATGTAAATTAAAAAACTATTGCAATTGTCTTTTTTGTCCAACCCTAAAGTGGCCAAAAGTGTTGATGAGCCATTTCCCTCCCCGGCTACTTTTTCTTTGTAGCTCACAGTGTGAGAGGTACTTGGATGTAATTACTTCTCTGGTGTGTATGTGCTAACACAGATGTCTACAGTCACATAATCATGTTTAGTCAGTCAAGCAAAACTTAACATGTTTATCTTGAGAAAGTGTTGCTGCAAACATTCATGTTAACAACAAAAGCATGAGCTACTTATCTAAAACCAAATAAACTATGGCTTGGCGCTACCCTCTGAACATGCTGTAGTTAAATACTGTAGTTAAATGAAATGTCTGTTTAACTCTCCTTTGTTTTATTTTACAGCATTTGACTCTGAAAACAGAAAAGGTTACTTAACACTTAACATCTGTGTATGCGGATGCGGCAGGTAGACGTTTTGGCCGGTTCAGACTGTATAACAGTATAACTGTACAATAAACATAGATTTTGTTGATGAGAAGTAAGGACCTGTTGATGTCGAGCGCTGCATCATACAGGCTGCTTCACACTGTTTTCAAAATCCAGCACAAAATACTTTAAAACCAAATTATAAATGACCAGTCTGGAAATGTGTTCATTAACTTGTAAACCCAGAAAACACCTGGGAGTGTACTGACTTGCTAGTTAGAAAGGAATAAAATAGTGTGTGTGTGTGTGTGTATTTGTGTGTGTATGTGTGTATTTTGTGTGTGTCTGTTTGTCTGTTTGTCTGTGTGTGTGTGTGTGCGCCTGTGTGTGCGCCTGTGTGTGCGCCTGTGTGTGTGTGTGTGTGTGTGTGTGTGTGTGTGTGTGTGTGCGTGTTGTTGTATATGTATGTGTCTGTCTGTCTGTCTGTCTCTGTGTGTGTGTGTGTGTGTGTGTGTGTGTGTGTGTGTGTGTGTTTTTGTATATGTATGTGTGTGTGTGTGCGTGCGTGCGTGCGTGTGTGTGTGGACAGCAGGTGGGTTTGCTGTCTGGCCCACACAGGCTCAGGGCCGTTAGCGCGCTGCAGGCTCAAAGTGCCCAGTCAAGTGGAATGAGCTCCATGAACCCAAACATAAGAGAACACAGCAAATCTCTCTCTGTGTCACTTACTCTCTGTCTCTGTCTCTCTCTGTCTCTCTCTCTCTCTCTCTCTTTCTCTCTCTCCCTCTCACTTTTGCTCTCTCTTTCTCTCACACTCTCTGTCTCTCTCGCACTCTCTCTCCTCACTCTCGCTCTGTCTCTGTCTCTCTCTCACTTACTCTCTGTCTCCCTCTCTCTCTCACTCACTCTCTCTCTTTCTCTCTCTCTCTCTCACTCACTCTCACTCTCTTTCTCTTTTTCTCTCACTCACTCTCACTTTTGCTCTCTCTCTCACACTCACTCTGTCTCCTTGTCTCTCTCACTCTCGCTCTGTCTCTTTCTCTCACTCTAACTCTCACTTTTGCTCTCTCTCTCCCTCTCTCTCACACACTCTCTGTCTGTCTGTCTCTCTCCCTCTAGCTGATTTTTTTTAACACATTATTATACGGATTACACAGGACTAATTATGCTCTGGTTGTAAGTAAACATACAGCTGGTCAGTGTTCTTTAAGTACTGACAATTACTACAGTGTACTCAAGACAAATGTATTGAATCATACATGATCGGGATCACAGCACCTTCTCACCACATCAGATCAGCAGTCATACACACTGCATCTATGCAGGTCTTGTGCCTTTTCTTTGGCACAAAGTCCCAGAGCAGGTTCAAGTGGCTGGTCACTGCTGGTACAGTCTGAATTGGCCACTCAGAGCACTTCCTCTAGGTTAAACCGGAAGGCTATTCCTGCAGTGAACTTGGTGTTCCTCGATAAATTTCAGAGGAGTGGCAATGCCAGAGGCCAACGGTCTAATCCTGCTGCTTTTTACAGTGATTGATTTTGGGCCATATGGACATACTGGCTTAGAGTCACATTCCCTGGTGACCAAAAGGAAGTCAAGAGTCAAGATTCTTTATTTGTCACACACACAGTTATACAAGTACAATGTGTCATGAAATGTGTCTCTGGAACATCTGAGACTGTGCAATGTAGTTACAATAAATGAAAGAGAAAATTCATGACTAGAACTAAGTAGTAAAAAATATATAGAAAAATGTAAACATTATAAATGTAAACAAGTGTAAATAAACATTGGAAGTGTAAGATGTGAAGTGTGCAGATGTAATAGAATAGAGTGTGGCCAGTGTGCTAGACGCTGCTGATGTATATAGACATCAGGCAGGTTAGATAGAGTGAGGTTGTGAGTTAGCTTGTGTTATAATGAACTGTTTAGAGTTGTGTTGTGTCCTGGTTAATGAGTCTTATGGGGTCTGTGAGCATAGAAGCTCCTCCTTAGCCTCTCTGTTCTGGCCATAAAACTCCTGAATTTTCTGCCTGATTCGGGTCTCAGGTCCATTTGTCTGAGATCATCCGTTTTCCCTCTGTTTGTGTTTTTATTACTGTTGTTACTGTTTTTACTGTTGTTGTTGTTATCATCATAATTGTTGTTGTTTGACTATATATATATATTTGCAGATAATAGAGTCTTGATTATATCCCCTGAATATTTTCTGTACATTTTTTGTTCTCCACTTATTTTATATTTCCTGCTGTCATTTCACCTCTCCTCTATATCTACTGCATACTCTCTCTCCCCCACCCAATATCCCCCCCCCCACACACACACAAACGTGCAACCTGATTATTCACAGTGCAAATGGCAGCCCACCAGAGAGAAGCTTCTCCAGAGCAGCTCAGACAAAACAGCCTGTGCTCCAGCCCAGCTTTGTCTGCTTTAATTAACTAGCTGCCTTGTTTTGGCTGCTTGCAGACACTGGGCCCACACATCATACAGTCTACTGTTCCCCCCATTTATCCACATAAACGACTCAAATAAATTACACTTACACTTTGTTCTTTCTCATGCAGGTACTGCTTAGTGATTTACACCACCCAGCCTTTACACACAGCACACAGCTCTCTCTCTCTCTCTCTCTCTCTTTCTCTCTCTCTCTCTGTCTCTCTCTTCTCTCTCTCTCTGCCTCTCTCTCTCTGTCTCTCTCTTCTCTCTCTCTCTCTCTGTCTCTCTCTCACTCTCTCTCTGTCTCTCTCTTCTCTCTCTCTGTCTCTCTCTGTCTCTTCTCTCTTTGTCTCTCTCTCTGTCTCTCTCACTCACTTCTCTCTCTCTTTCTCTCTCTCTCTCCTCTCTCATTCTTTCAAAAAGTATGAAAAAAGATGATTTTACCATTTGAGTATGCCCCCATTGTGCTAGATGTAATCCTGTCCTGTAATCTTGTCCATTATCTACAGTCATTTTCTACAGTTATTTGTTTATTTAATTATTTTGAGTATGACATCTGGTGTTCTAGAGGTTTTGGCTTTTCTAGAGCTGCCAAAAAACATTATTAAAACTCAGGTGATAGATGTATTGCCTCCACCCTGTTACAGAGGCTGCAGGTGTGTGTGTGTCTGTGTGTGCGCACATGTGTGTGTGTGTGTGTGTGTGTGTGTGTGTGTGTGTGCGCGCACCTGTATGGTGAGAGGTGGTCTTTGCTCAGGAGTGTGTGTCCCTCTCCAGCTGAGAGGAGTCAGTAAGCTGAAGCTGTTCTGCTCCACTGAAGCTGCCGCACCTCTAACATGCCATGGCCCTGCTCACTGACCCTACAGCCACTTACACACACCGCTCTGCACTCACACAGCAGCAGCCTCATTCACTCATGTTCTTGCGCCTCTGAGTAAGAATGTGTGGCGTGTGTTTGCGTGCGTGCGTGTGGATGAAACACTCACGGCATAAATGTACAGAAACCAGACAGAACTAGAGCTATCCTGTGAGAATAGTCTTCAAGTTTTGCTAATCCAGAATTATCAAAAAGTGCTTTTTAAATGTTATTGTGGTCAAGGTTAAGGTCAGACTTAGACAATTTTATTAAATATGGGCACTATACAATATGTGGGTCGTATTGTCATTGGGGAATTAATGGGAACAAAATTCTACATTGGCCAGGACTGTTCTAGTGGCTTGATCTTTGACCCTTGTTTGGGGTGGTGAATAAAAGAATGACTGTTTTCACTCAGGATGTCATGCTGTGTTGTTATTTGACCTTGAGAGGGACCTGAGGAAGCTGCTGTTTTCTTCTCAGTAGGGAACTTGTCATCCAAGGTCAGATGCATCATATGCTGTACTCACTGAACTGTCCAACTTGAGTTTCAAATAGATAGGTAGACTGGTGTACAGATGATATGTATGTTCTAAAGTATTTATTCTGCAATTAGAGAAATAATTTTATCATTCTTATAAGGAACATTGGAAATGTATCTTCTGTGCAAGTGGTTTACATCATTATAGATGAGTCCAGTGTTATCTGTAACTCATATGTAGATTCAACAACTTATTTTTATCTACAGTAATATACAGGCAGTTTAGATCTTTATATGTGATTTCTTTGATTTATCAGATAATATGCATAGTGATATGTGTATTGTGTAATATGCATCTCATTTAATTTTACAGCAGAACACTGTGTTGTAGTCATGTCTAAGACGACCAGGCTGCTGTGAAATGTTCACACTGTTGGATTGAATACAAGACAGCTAAACCGAGTTTCTCTTCAACCTGGAAATACATCAGCGGTCTGACTTGGAAAAGAAGGTGGAGCACAGTATATCTTATATCTTATTCTCATCCTGGAAACCAAAATCCACCATCTGAACGCTGCTTGGGCCGGCTGCTTTGTTCTGGTTTCCTTCATTCTGAAGTGGACTGAGCTTTAGCTCTTATCTCATTTGCACAGCAGAAAGAGTGGCCAGTCTGCTCAAGGCTTCATTTCCCAGTAAGCCATAGCTTCATTTACTCTGAGAGAGAGAGAGAGAGAGAGAGAGAGAGAGAGAGAGAGAGAGAGAGAGAGAGAGAGAGAGAGAGAGAGAGAGAGAGTGAGAGAGAGTGAGAGTGAGAGATACAGAGAGAGAGAGAAAGAGAAAGACAAAAATAGTAATAAAGAAAGAGAAAGAAAATGTATTTATTTTCCCTTTAGAGAAAAACTGCTTAGACCTGGAGTTCCTGATATATGCATGATATGTACGATTACAGGTTAGAGTTGCTGAAAGCCTACAGCTGTTGGATTGAGGGCTACATTAACATTATTCAGATTTCTGATTTGCAAAGTAAAAGTACATAAGTACAAAGGTACACAAATCGTAAATACGGATGTTTTTAGTAATGAAAACTAATTATGGATGTGCTTTCTGATTATTCTGATGAGAAAATAATGAGAAAGCCACAGAGAAACAAAATGAACATGGGCCTATATATACATCTACCTTTTGGATGACATCACTCACTCACTCACTCACTGACTCAGATGAACTAATAATTAAGCCAGTTTTTCCCAAAGTGTGGGTCATGGCCCCCTGGTGGGCCTTGAAGTACTGCAGGTGGGCTGAATTTGCATTTTCTGTGTATATATCAACCATCAACACAGTACACAGTGAAACAAAACAACGTTCCTCCAGAAACACCACTAGACTATATAATTGCAGTAGGATAAAATACACAGAGTGCAAAAAGAGAGAGAGAGTGCAGCACAGGACAACAGTACAGTACAGTCGACAAAATGGGGTAACAATACTTGTGTGAAATAACACAGTATTATACAACATTATAACAGTACTAGTGTTAATGAATACAGTATGATGACAGATACTGTTTTCTAGCCACAGAGACATTAAGTGTGCAAAATAATGCAAGGACTGAGGACAGAGTCGCAATAAATAATTGTGCAAAATAGCCATCAATAGCAGCAATGCGTGGTTAAAAATGTACAGTAATAAATTAAATTTAAATTGAGTTTGTCCATGGAGGAAGGATATTTGGAATGTAAATTTTGTTTAGGCCAGATTCAGTTTAAATGTGTATATGCATTTGTGTTTAGGAGGAAATACCAGTTCAGATCAGCAGTGTGTTTTTATGTGAAGAATAATTTTGATGTTTCAGTTCTGATTGAGGAGTCCCTTCCTGCTAGTGAAGGGCCATATGGTATGGAACCTTCTGCCAGATGGAGGGAAGGACAATAGGGTGTGAGATGGGTGTGCTGGGTCATCCACAATGCTGGTGGCTTTGTGGATGCGGCATGTGGTGTAAATGTCCATGACACATGGGAGAGAGACCCTGATGATTGTCTCAGCTGTCCTCACTATTTGTTGTGGGTCTTGTGTTCAGAGACAAAGTAATTCCCGAACCAAGCTGTAATGCAGCTACAGAGAATGCACTGTATAGTCCCTCTTTAGAACTTGCTCTCCTCAGTCTCCCAGGACGCAGAGATGCTGCTGGGCTTTCTTGGTGATGGAACTAGTGTTGAGGGTCCATGTCAGGTTCTCTGTGATGTGAACACCAAGTAACTTGGTGTTCTGCATGATTTCCACTGAGGATCCATTGATGTTCAGCAGAGAGTGGTCATGGCTTACTCTCCTGAAATCAGCAACTATCTCTTTTGTTTTATTCACATAGAGAGACAGGTTGTGTTTCTGCACCAGTCCGTTAGATGTTCCTCCTCCTCTCTGTACCCCACCTCGTCATTCCCACTAATCAAACAAACCATGTCATTGGTGGGCAAGCATAATCAGTCGAATGATTGTGTGTTGATCAGAGTTGTGATTAAAGGTCTGGGTGGGCTGCAGAAGAGTTTTAGATTCAAAACTGAGGACTCGTCGTCATCTTCCTGGATTAGGTAGTGTAACTTATTTTGTCTGGTGAGAGGTAAATCTGCACTGCTTCTGCTGTCTCAGTCACATTCTTGGCCACAGTCTCAAGTTAAGATATAGTAAATTATAATGTAGTATACATAATGTTGGCCTGTATATTTCTCCATCCTGTTGGGTTGTAACATATACTCCAGCAGTGATTTCAGTTTTAAAATACTTTTGTCTTGGATAGTGTGAGGAGTCTTTGGGTGCATTTTGGTGAATAACAGTTTTCTAGAGTCTGTTGGTTATTTATATCAGCCTCAAGTTCAATTACCAGCTAGTGTGGAGGGGGGAGTCGCTCACACACATCGTCACCCTCTCACACACATGCTTGCAACTTTATCGTAATTAATTGTTTGCCCCCTTAGCTGGTGCTGTGCTAATCTGGCTAACATGTTGTTGGGGTGTTTTTCTCTCCCTCGCACTTTGTTTCGCTCCCTCATCCCTCCACGCTTGATTACCTCTCTGGCAGCTTCTCATCTCCCTGCGCTCCAGTCAGCGCGATGACAGACCGAAGCCTCTGCGCCCCTAATCACCCCCACGCTCGAGCCATAGTCATCTAATCTCACATTGCCTTGCACTGATAACATGGCATTGGCTGCATTACTGCGTTGATGTGAGACAAACCTGATTTCTGGCCTAAATGTGACACAGATCAGATTTTTTTTTTCCCCCAGAAAAAATGTGTTCTTTTCAAATCAGATTTAAAGTCTAACCCTTTCAAATCAAATTTGAAACATGTTCTTTTTAAATACGTTTTAAATTCTGATCTTTTCAAACCGGATTCAAGCCACTCTCAAATGTGATCTATTGTCACTTCCGTATCCAATACTTTACATACATCTTTTTGTATTAGTTTAACAGCAACGGTACACACTACTCAGCATAGATATTGTATATTTTAGATATGAGATATTTTATATATGTAAGCTGTCAAAAAGATCTGACCAAGAGAAAATATTAAGGCAGGTAGTGTAAACACTTTTTGACACAAGGCAAGACACAATGGAAGTTGTCACTCCAGACAGCTCAGGAACACGTCCCCCTTCACCTGACACACTCCTCTACAGCATGTCAGGCATGCCTATTATTCACACCTTTATTTACATTCTCTTGTTTTTGATCCTCCTCTCTCTCTCTCTCTGTCTCTCTATTTTTCCAGGCGGGTGATTATGAGCGTGTTAAGTCCTGATTGGAATTAGCGAGTGCACTCTGTGCTCGGCGCTGTCGAGTGAGAAATCACTCCCTCAGTGAGAATAATTGAACCTAGGCCTAGGTGCCAGCTCATTACCCACAAATCATAGCGAGCTTGGGTACCTTAGCAGGAGACAATAATGACTTTGGGGAATTTGGACTCCCACTGTGGTGAAAACTGGCAGCGCAGTGGAGTCAAAACAGAGGCACTGACGCTACAACAGTGCCTCGGAGTGGACTTAGCTTGTGCTTATTTACGTGGGATTGGACTCCTCTAAAAGGGAACTACGAGTGTGTGTGTGTGTGTGTGTGTGTGTGTGTGTGTGTGCGCACCTTGTCTTGTTGAACTGGACACAGTCCAGGCGCCTTTTGTTGACAGAGTGCTGGAATTAGCCAGGCTTGAAAAACATTAACATCCATCAAAGGTCTTACATTTTAAGAGACAGGCTCTTTTGAAAAAGCACTTTGGCGTTAAAGCTGTATCTTTCTCTCGCTTACTCACTCACACTTATTTACAGAGTGTTGACTCTTTCAGTAAAGAATTAAAAACAGAAAAAAACTGTTTTGAAGGTTTGGATGTGATACTGGTGGTGTAGTACACAAGCTCGCGTCGTTGTGTTCTTCCCCACCTGTTAGGCTGAACCATTAAGCAGCATTTATTTTCCTGATGGACTCACTGTAGTGCAGAAAACAGACTCCAGAGAATGACAGTATTCACTTTCCCAAACTGCCTGCATAATTCATCGCTATTTGTTTGATTCTTTTCCTTCTTCTTTGTCTGTGTTTTATTTTGCGGGCCTCCATTCTCTCTTATGTGTCTTAAATGAGTCCACTTCTGAGTGAGTGCTGATGGACCGTTCTCTCTCTCTCCCTCTCTTTCTTTCTCTCCGTACCTTTATTGAGCCCATTACAGCACAGCACTTTCAAGCTGGCATAGGAATGTAAAATGCAAAGGGTCAACTGTAAACATCTCCTGGTTGGTGAATGGAGACCAGGAGGAGAACGCCTTCCTATCTAAAACTGAGAGAGGGCCATTTAGCACTGAGAGAGGCTCATTACGTTTGGATGAATGGTGAAGAAAAACGAAGCCGTTTGGCTGATCTTACTCTGAAGAAGCTGAATGGCTGATCTTACTCTGATGGGAAGAAATGGAATGCAGAAAAGAGAAGCTGTTTCATGGGAACTGGACTCTAATAGAAAGGCCTGACTGCAGGTGGTGGCCTGACGTGCCCTCTGTGGGTTCTGCAGGGCCGTCTCTCTGCAGGTGGAGAACCCTCAATGCATGAGTGATCACCCCATGCATTCATTAGTGAAGTCTTCCCTTTGCACAGTATGCACACATTGTCTGCGTTATAATGCATGCTGCCCACCAAAATTGTGGGAAAATTTTGCTTTTCAAAACAGCTTTTAGTATGTGAACATATTTTACAAAATATTAACCGGTTTTACTTTGAGGTTAGTAATATTATATGTGTGAATATGTAGGCTTAAAATAAGCAAATCTAATTAACCAACTAACCTACCAAATAAAAAAACCCTCCCCAAGCTGTAATAACTGCACTTAGTTTACAGAAATTGGTGCACTTTTTCAGGCTTTTCTGGTAGTCCATCTGTAATCTGGCCACAACTGCACTGTTTTATAGTTACTCATGTAAAGTTGATATTTGAAACTAGGCTGGTTGAACTGACAAGCTACCATTAGACTGCATGACCAAAAAACCCCCAAAACAATAAAAACATTGTTGGTGGGCTGGGTGGATAAATAAATAAATAATTCTGTAAAGCTTGTCCAGCCCCACAACATTTGTAGGGAGCATAGATATGTTGTCAGTTGGGTTAAGGTTGGAAAATTGAGCTGTCTCCATTATCTTAAAATGATTTTGTACTTTATCCTTTATACATACTTTATACTGTGTCAACATTTTACGATGATTGGGAATAGTCGGGAGTGGAAATAGTTCAAAGTCACTCTTAAAAAAAAAAGTATTATTAATATACTGTAGAAGATCCGAAGATATTTTTCATCTACTGTAAACTTACCATTTCAGAGAAACAAGACTTTGTTCTGATGACAAAATGCTTTACAATAGGAAGAATTGACATCCACTGAGGAAAATAATTAGTTGTGTCTCATGATCAGATGTGACCCTTCTCCTTTTCCAAACATTTGGAAAACTGCTTTGCATTGTATTCATGCGTTGTAAAACTTGAACTTCACCCTAGTCATTGTTTTGAAACGCATTTCTTTCTTCTCTCAGCCAAACAGCGTAAAGGCTGCTGTGTCATGGACGGCTGCACTGCTGAGCCTTTCGGACAGCGCTGTATGATTGAGCTAAAAATAAAGCAGCTACCTCAGTGCAGCAGGGGTCCAGACCGGGGGGGGAACGGGGTGTTATCTACGTTTATTCCTGAGATTGACATGCTGGACTGCTCTGCTGTACACCTTCCTTCCTGTTTTTGTTCTAGTCTTCATTCACATTTCTCATCTGCTGCTGGAAATCTGTTCATGGAGGAACGTGCTTCTCAAGTGTGAACAGCAATACTATTTTGCATTGTGTTGCAAAATAAAAGCCGTGCCAGCTGGCCTATTCCAATCATTCCCAAATGAAACAGAGCCACTGAAGTATGCAGCCGTTGAACTCTGTCCCACAGAGTTTTAACACTCATGGCAAGCCTGATTTCCCATGAATGCTGCACACATCCTGTGCTAGGCTGCTGCGGCTGCAGGTGTTTGGGTTAGAGAACTTGGCTATAGCAGGTGAGCTTCATCACTGACCGTTTAGGGGGGTAACAACTGAATGGAACAGCAGAGAGAGTACAGTAGTTAAATATGCCATGCAAATATTTCTGCAACTGCCCCCCTGAGCTTATTTGCTTTGTGGCTTCTGTTTTTCTACATCCAAAACCAAAGAAAGGCGACGTATAGACTTGTACTGCATTTCAGATCAGTCCCTCTTAGAGGCTGTTTACACCTTGCATAAATATGTTTTGAAATATACATCGGATCTGAATTCTATTTACACTTTACGCTGAAATGTGTCCCTAGTGTGACCAAGTGAGATCCGATTTTACTTCCTCACACATTAACACACGTGACATTTCTGTTTTGCTTGAGTTTACTCCTTCCCCTTGTCTTCAAATGAATCAAAAAACTTTTCTTGAACATTTTCATAGGCCCAGAGTTCATGAAGGCACTTGGTTTGGGTGTGAATCCAACCTTGCGGAACCTAATGTGTCTTGTATTTCCTCTCACCTGCTAGTCCATACATCAGCAGATGTGTTTCAGACTGCATGATTGTTCAAGAATATAGAAAATACATTCCATACATTGTGCTTGTTTTCAAAGTGATCAAGACCCATTTATGACCATTTCCGAATGAGTAATCCAATTATGATGCGATAACAGTGTGTCCTGGATGTGTTTACACCTGGCTTTTCATACAGTCGTGTGAAATCTAAACATGATCTGATCACCAAAAACAGGTGTTGGTGAAAGGTGTAAATAGCCTTTAAGTTGTTCTGTGGTTGTTACCCAGTCAAGTGCAGCATTGTAAACAGTAACTAAATTAATGAGTGACAAAAAAGTCTGAACGCAACATTTGATACAGATTTTGAGCTTTAGTTATTGAGGAAAACATTCTCTTAGGTTATATAGATGAGTTAGAACATTTAAGCACCCCTGCTGAAACCACAGATTCAGAAGGGAAAAAGTAAACATCATCTCAATATGTAACAAAGTTTGTTTTGACATTTTTCTGAATACATTTTAATGCACAATTATTATTTATTTGTTAAATGTAACATATTGTTAAAAAAATAAATAAATGAGCTACAAACTATTCTCTCAGCTGGTACTTAGTAACACCTCCTTTGGCGGTGGCCTAATTAGGGTCTAATGAGTCAAAGAAGTTGTGATGCCGAGAAAATAAAAAAAAAAGTTTAAATAAAACTAGCAAATTGAAATGCCCGAGTTTTTTCTTCCTTTCTTTTGCTTATTTATTTATTTCAGTACGTTCAGTTCATTGTCCCATGTAGTTGTTGTGTTAACTTGTCCTTTGTCCAAATGTTTGCCTAGAACTGTACGCTCACTGCTTGATTTATAAATGGAAGAGGTCAGTGAAACATTCCTTTATTAGTGGGATTTTCCTGACTTTGCCTGAATGCATGAAGTTATGGAGAGCAAATCCAGACCTTAGCGACAATGTATCACTAAAACTTTAATGTTCTAAATGCTTTAAGGATTTAAATAGTGGATTACACCTTTGTGACATAAATGCATAGGGCAGTCAGTCTTATCCCAGTAATACCATCACCAGAGCCAAACCATAGGTTTTTTCTTTCTTTCTTTTTTCTTTGTTTTCCTTTTCAGTAGTGCCTATATGTAAACTTGGCATAAGGCCCGAGAACCAGTGAAACAAGTGCTAATCTCTGAAATGGGCCTGTTGCTGGGTAATGATCTGTAGCAGTGGCTTTAGCCAGGGTTTATGTCCTGCTAAATTATTCATAGGATGATATGAAGTGTCTCCAGTCAGAAACATCTCATTTATTGGTGAGGAGAAGCGTAGACGACCCTTCAGCAAGCTAATCATCACACATGGTGACCCAAATACAGATGACTATACCTGAGGCAGACAGTCGCTTGCCATGGCTAAGACCGTTCCTTTTTACCCTCAGAGCAAAAAGGGGGCACGTGAAATCTGATAAGGGTGAAATTGATTGAGCATTGCTGTGGTGAAGTTAGGGCACTAGATTTAAATGCATATTTTCAGTCTAATGTAAATGGTGTAAAAAATAATGTAAAAAGTTAAATTAAATTTAAACCTAAAGCCTCTACTTTATCTCTTTGTCACATTTACTGCTTTTCTTATGTTTTTGTCTATAAATGTGTGGTTTTGTTTCTGTGTGTGTGATTGTACCCATTCATTGACCTTCATAGCTGAAAGCTAGATTAATCATCCCGTTCGCTGGTACAGACACTGTCCTCCCTCTTAATCACCTCCAAATGATGATTAATCATGGAAAGGCAGCCATAAGCTTATGTTATTCTCAGCTGAAGCAATATGCTAACACATTCCCAGTCCTTATTCTATTCTTACTGTGTAAAAAGAGATTAAAGGTTGCCTTTTATTTTATAATTTCATATTTTTATACTCTTATGGTTTATTTCTACAGCATTAATACTACTGACCTGATAATACAGCAAGAGTGAAGAGCTGACTCAACAAAAATCACTATATTACCACCACTGGCCAGATATTAATTGGCTGGTGGACCATTCTAAGCCCAGAAATGACATGGATGTGAAGGTGCAAGGTAGTGTGCGTGTGTGGTACAAATGTAATGGACAGAGCAGTGATGATGGTCTTTTTGTACACTGTGTACCCTTGCTGGCCACCTAAGTATACCGTCTTTTTCTACATGCAGTTTTTTGTGTCCTCTAGCCTTTATTAGTGGTCAGTTTCTAACCACAGGGCCGTTGTTGTTCACCACACAAACACTGGGGAATTTAAGCAGTGGTGGCAGCAGGGGTGCCATCCCTGTGCTAAAATGAGTGAGTTCATTTCACATTCTTGTATTGTGTTTACAATTTTATTTTTAACTGAAAAGTCAATGTTCCTTCATTGACTATAGTGCAGTTTTTAAGGCAGATAATTTGGATTTCTTTTGTTTATTTGTCCTTTTTTCCCCCAATTATTTTGATGATTTGTCATCAGAGCAGTCTGTGACACCGACTTACTAAGAGTTGCTTAGGTGACTTTGGTTTCCGTGGCTACAGCCTTAAGGCAGATTTATTTCCTGTCACTGCAGCTGTCTCTGTAGCCATGATGTTTAAAGTCCTTAATATCTTATCACCATAGGGTGATCCCTTTCCACTGATGGATGAGACGGATGAGGGGGACTGATAAATTTTGTAGGTACAAATGGGCTACAGTCAGGTATTGAGTGCATCTGTATGGCAGGTGTACTTGGCTAATGAGTCTGACGTCTTTTTTCTATTATATTGGTCTCCCTTGTTCCCCCCCCCCCCCCCCTTGTACATTTGCGTATATGTCCAGTGTTCTTTTCATTGCAGATGAATCTGTTGCATAAATGATAACATAAGCCAAATCTTCTCAGTTCCTTTATCTGTTCCCCCGCCGCCAGGGGACCATGTCGGAGTGACCGAGGACGAAAGCAAATTGCGGTAACTTGATTTTCAATAATTCATACCCTCTCAAAGCCCTGTGTAGTATGAGAGCGCATTCCTGTCTGTGGTTATTGATGAGGGCCTGCGAGTTTTAGGCATGGCAAGCTTTAGGTTTTTGTTATTGACTAAGTGATTGATTTAAACCCTCATAATTAGCCGGCCTAATTTAATTAAAGTGCAATTTAACGATGCAGAGGTCCCACCAAAGCATGCTCTGGCACTGATATATGCCTGCGCTCGTATGAAATCTCGGTTGACAGACGATGCCTTCGGCACAGATGCATTTCATTGACTGGGGCGGAGTGGGGAGCGGATTAGAAGTCGGCCCGTGGTCCTGTTTAGCAATGCCGCTCAACATCCCCCACTTACCCTCTCCAACCTCCTGATCTGGACAAATGCGACCAGCTCACGTATCTGATTTAATTTACCTAATAGCATTAAAAACCTGTTTGGCTTTAATTTGCTTAAAGTAATTCACGTCATAGCCAAACTTTTATACACCATTAGCAGTGTCTTAAAAAGCGAAATGCAGACAGATTTAAGGGGTGCTGTGTCTCTGCTGATTAAAGCTGAAGGAAAATGAGTGGAGTGGAAATACAGTAAGAGGAATAAAAGTTGACTGAAGGCACAGACTTACGGGAAACTACGCTTCAGCTGCTGATTAGTTAAGATTGTATTCTGAGACTTTTAATACTCTACCTGTATATTTAGTCTGTAAATTTGAACTCACTGTAGGCTCTGTTGTTAAGAGAAATAAAAATAATAATAAATAATAATGATATAATAAAGATTAAATGACTTCTTACCCATAGACCTTCTGTATTTTAAGTGCAGTTAAATTGTCTGCCGTCTAAAAATGATGCTGAAACACTGTTCTCACTCGTTAAAAAAAGGAAAAGTATCAATAGCATATATATTAATATAAAATGTATAAGAACAGACCTTTTATTGAAGCTTAGCACACAGGGCTCCGTGTAGAATTGCTGTGGAACTTTAATTATGGGCAAGCAGCATAACTCAGTTTTCAGCATCAGACAGCTGTTCAGTAATAATTGGCCCTAGAGATGTAGCTGTGTGATTCTGATGCTGCTACTAAATGAGATTTTGTTGCTTTGTGTGAAAGGACAAGTTCACTGAAAGGACACTTTGTTCAGAAGCAAGTAGTCGCTTTTGTGAATCATGTCAAATGAATGATAAAATTAAAGTTTGCTAAGGCTTCTTTAATTTATAGTGCACCATGTGCTTCATCGATTGAGTCGGTATATGTTCTTCCCTGTCTTTGTCATTCCGCTTTTATCTGTGATGTCAGACAGGCTGTTGTATGATAAGGGGTAAGCTGACGAGAGATTCAATCAATACTCAAGGCGGCAGACTTATGATAGAAAGTGATTTGAGCTATTCAAAGAGGAATGCACCCAGATGGCCTGTTAACATGCTATGAAAAAAGGAATTGTATGTGCTTCACCCATACAGAGTATGCTGCCCATACAGAATCAACTAAACCACACTGAGATAGTATCCATGCACCTAGATTGGATTAAACAGGTCATCTCAGTGTCCACTAATGACTTTAGAGTGAGTTTAGGCCCTTTTAACATTTGTTTGCGCAACATAAATGTAAATAAGTGTCTAAGAAATGCTGACTAGCATGATGCATGGACTGCTTTAATAGGGGTCATTGAAAATGGAAAATTCAAATGGGTCTATATGGGCGGAAAGGGTTAAAATGAGGCTACCAGTCAAGTCCAATTGAATCAGCCTTCCGTTGTAAAGCTCTAATTGGGGTAATGGAGGCTGGCTCTGAGGGACAGCTATATTATAATGGATCTTTGACAAGAATGGTTTTCCCCGTCTCCTTTAGGGCTTGACATGGCCTTGAGCATGAAGTTTTGGCGTCAAGATGACAGTGCGTCCCCTCCCTTTTGAACTCCCTAGTCCAACCCAGCCCTTTAGGAAGTTATTGAGCTCCTAAATGCTCCGTTATGGTAGAGCCAAAATGTCTGTCATGCTCACTTCAAATAGCCCCTAGCCAGATGTTTCTAATCTCTAAAAAGAGAATTGAATTGATGTCAGTCAATATAGTCTCATTAAGTGTGAACCTTCTAACCCAGTGATGGTCAAGCCAAAGACAATAACGGATCATACCAAGCCATAACGGGGCAAAGACCACAACAAGCCATAACAATCTAAAGACCATAATAAACCATGACAAGCCATAACAGGCCAAAGACAATAATGGGCCAGAGAACATTACAGGCCATAAGAAGCCATCACAGGCCAAAGGCGGCAATAAACCACAACGGGCTATAGTATGCTAAATATTATAACAGTGTAAATAGGCTAAATAAAATAACAATCCACAAGCCAAATGCCACTACAGGTCTTAATAAGCCATTACAGGCCATAACAAGCATGAACAATAACAATACATGACAAGCTATAACAGGCAAAACATTGTAACTCTGACAACAAGGTCAAGAAAGTAACAAACTATAACAAGCCAGAGACCATAACAGGCCGTAACAAACAGGCTAAACAGTCCAAAGGCCATAATGAGCCTTAACAGGCCAAAATCATTCTTTTATTTTCAAACTATGACATACGTAAATATACGTACTACGTCGTACATTTGTAATAGCTGCACTTCATGACTGCTCTTATTCTCTGTGTGTGTTTGTGTGTGTTTGTGTGTGCTCTTGTTGCCCTTTTATGAGGTCAGGGAGGTGAGCTGTATGATTATGGCTTAGAGCCCCTGCTCTTTGACATACTGCCCTGCACTCTGTCTTTTCTGAAAGTGTAATTCAGGCGAACCCATCTGGACAGGGCTCCATCGCAGCCACTAACCCGATTACACAGCGCCAGGGTGCAGAAATAAGCAGGCGACAGGCCTAGGCATGACCCCTGGGGCTCTGTTGAGGGCTATAACTTTGCCGGACCTACAGTGCTTTGACATGTGAATAAAAGTAGGCATTTCCTGTGAATGTACAATTCAGAACAAAGAATCTGAGCTCATCACATGGAAATAACATGTGATGTTACTAATAGCTTGAGTATAACCAATCTTTTCTTAAACGTTGCTGGTAGTTACTTCCACATCATGACTGTCAATGGCAGAAAACACATACGGCCTCTGGTAACCCATTTTCAACTTTGGCCATTATCTTTTTTAACGTACATAGTTTCTACATACACGGATTAACCATAACATTAAAACCACCTGCCTAATATTGTGTAGGTTCTCCTTGTACTGCCAAAACAGCTTTGACCCATCAAGGCATGGACTCTGAGGGTGCACTGTTGGATCTGGCACCAGATACTTTAAGTCCTGTAAGATCCGAGGCGGGGCCTCCATGGATCGGACTAGTTTGCCCAGCACGTCCCACAGATGTTCGATCAGATTGAGATTCGGAAGTCATCACCTTTTTGTCACATTCCTCCAACCATTTCTGAACAGTTTTTGCAGTGTGGCAGGCACATTATCTTTTTTCTACTGAAACAGGGCATTATACCCACCCGGCTTTATGCTTGATGGGTATCTGGGGCGGGGGGCATGATTCAGGACAGGCGGCCTTCTTTCATTGCTCCATGGTCCAGTTCTGATGCTCTTGTGCCCATTATAGGTGCTATCGGGGGTACCCAGGGGTCAGCATGGGCACTCTGACCAGTCTGCGTTCCTGTCCTCCCCTTTGTAATGTGCCATTATCACCAATTTTTCACTTCCCCTGTTAGTGGTTAAAATGTAATGTAACAGTGTACTATATCAAATATGTATTGGATGTGACTTTTTCATCCAGAACCTTGATGTAATCTAGGAGTGAGTGCTAGTAAGGAACTCAAATTTGAATGGGAAGTTTCGTTAGCAAGTGGAAAAATCTGTTTTTTTCCCCCACCTCAACTGCTAAATAAATAAATAAATGAATGAATACATACATACATACTGTTAAGAATGTTTACATGCTTTACCCACAGTGTTAACCAACAAGTTGAGTTCATCATAGGTATTTTAAGCTGAGCTCGCTGACAACTAGAAAGCTTTCTTTTATTGTGAGCTACATTAGGACAATAGGGCAATTCAGAGAAAAATATTGTCAGAACCATCACTTTAACCAAGTACAGGCTGGCCTGAAGCTCTTCTAGTTAGTGGCCATCAACCCATCTGTATTCCACTTCTGCTCTCCATAGGGAAAGCCACAATGTCTGAAAGCTCGCTCCACAGCCCCCACTCTCTCACTCTCTCTCTCTGAAGTGAAGCCATCCCCTTTGGGAACCTGGTGAAAATGACCTCTCCTCTCATGGTGTGGGGTCCAGCAGTGTGTCCAGTGGGGCTCGGAGGGATGATAAACGAGGCTTTCAGGGCAGCTAGCGTGCCTCTTTGGCTAAATGCCTCAGCTTTGGCAGTTGGACAAAGCTGGACAATAGTTGCCAGCCTGCATATTGCTCTCAGTTTCTCTCTCTCTCTCTCTCTCTCTCTCTCTCTCCTCACCCCATCCATCTATGCGCTCGATTTCTCAGTATCTTGAGCAGTTTTGTGTTATTGGACTTAATGACTTGTCAGTGTCAGTTTTGATGAATGGAAGGCAGCCCAACTCCTCCATGCCATCTCAGAACTGTCAGAAACAACACAGAGGCATGTGCTGCAGTCACAGAAACCCACAAAACTGGCCTTTGCTCGGCCAGCGCTCTTGCACTCTTTCATTGGTATTCCTTCCACTGAATACAGGAACTATAATTATGTCAACATGCAGCCCATCGAAATGCTGCTATATGTGAAATTTAAAGAGTGTTTGGCTTGGATTCGATGATGTGTTTTTCTGTTTGAAGTGGAATCTGAATAGGAGTTGTGAAACAAATAGGGGACCATCATGGCGTTTTCTTTGTTTCTTTCTGTTGTTTTTTTTTTGTTTTTTTCCCCCTCCTTGCTGTTTTTCATATAAATGAATGTTTGGGTGGCACATAATTAAGGCACTGACAGTAGGGGTGTGTTTGGAGACAGGAGGTGATTGACTCGTTTTCGCAGACAACGGTCCTGCATGACTCACTGCTGTTTCCCTGTTTTTTTTTTTTCTCTGATGAAATTTTCATGACCTCTTTCTTTAACCTCTCCAGTAGACGAGAGATAGAGGGGGAGAGAGATAGAGAAAGATGGGAGGACAGAGAGAGAGAGCGTGAGAGGGAGAGCTAGACAGCCTCTCCAGGCTGTAGGACGCAATTGGTGGAGGGTGACTGTCTGAAAAGGATGAATGCATTTCCATATAAAGATGGCGAAGCGCTTATTTAGCTGTGCTTGACATTTCAGCGAGAGGCGAAGGTTAAGGGTGAGACTGGCGGAATATTAATATCGGTGGCTAACAAACCGATGCGGGCTTCACGTCTGCCGTCTAGACGCTCACTTGGCCTTGGAAATGATCCCTCAGTCAAGGGCCTGAATGAAATTAAAGAGAGGAATATTCACCTGTCATTATGCAGAAATTTCCCCCTGTTAAATACGGACACACTTGATTGCGGATTGGCATTCCCTTTCTAGTTCCCTTGAGAACCAGTGTCGAATGTAGAATGAAGGCACAAGCAAACACAGACCAGTGCCATTTCGTTGACATGGTTTGATAGTAGTCTGCGCCATAGTGCCATGGCTTTCTGGAAGTAAAATCCGTCTTGTTAAAAGCATGAGGTTGCACATGACGTCGAGGTTGAGGTCTAGAGGGAGATGGAGAGAGATAGAGGGAGCCAGGTTGTGATGGAGAGTGGAAGAAACAAATGTGCCTCGGCAAGTCGCCCTTTCCTTATCAGATTAGCTGCAAGCTCCGGCCCTGGTGACCCCTGACTGATTGACTGAGTTTGAGGAATCGATTACAGAGGTCTTTTCTCTTACACACTGCTACACCACTGCTGCCAGCTCTCTGAGTCACCTTCATTAACAAAAAAACAAAACACTTCTTCAATGTGAATCTATGCATGCTGGCACAACTGACATGGTGATGTAAGGGTGAAGCCTTAGACCAGATGTTTTCTCTCTCTGAAAGCTAAGTAAGTTTTTCATTAGTGGTGACAAAATTAATGACTTAACATGATTATGCAGTGAATTTATAACTGCATTTAATTTCTAAATACACTGATAATGCATTTTCCTAATTTGACTCTTCGATAAGGCACCACCTGTAGTAGTGCAGGCTGAAGCCCAGCTGCTTGCACTCATTATAGAACAAGCGACTGTGGCCCTCTGGCTCAAATACAACTTTTAAATGACTTTTGCATTGGTACCTTCAGCGATTTCGGCAGACCATGCTGGGCAGTACGGACGGGAGACCTGTGGATATATTGATGAGAAGCAAACTTAAAAATAAAAAGAACAGCAAAGTGGAATGAGCACACTTCTCTATTAGACCCTCCAGTGTAACAAGAATCCATGAGTTGTATAAATGGGAGAAAGAGGCCACAGTCACAGAGGAGCCATTGATTGTGTGCATGATATATACAGTCATTAGCTGACAACTGTATTCACTCTGTGGACATAATGCAATTACTGTTAAGGTCATGTGAACCCTGAGTTCAGAAGATGAAAATAATATTTAGGAATTATAAAAAAGTAATAAATACATTCTGAGGAAGCTTATTTTGTCCACTCACATATGGACTGTTTCAATGAGGGAAAAAAAAAAAAAAACCTCCACCAGTATGTGTCAGGACATATTTGATGCAAATTCTTTCTATTCCCACTTTTTCCTTTCTGTTCTTCACAGGATGAGGAGGAGGAAGAAAGGAGGAGAGATGAAGGCAGGAATGGACGGATAGAACCTGTGGGCCGAGCTGACTCCTGCATTGAATCACTCAATCTAGAGTAAGACCCTTGCTTTATTTCTTACCTGTGTTGGGACCTGTCCCTCAGCATTATCTAGGAAGCTTTAATACAGCAGAGATGGATTTTAGCTCCGTCTCCAAGTCCTGCAGCACCCCTCTGTATCCAGCTGGACTCGGGGAGCATTTATGAGAACTTGGCTTGATTAATTTTAAGTCCAGTACAAATAAGTACAGCACTGGGGCTAGTAAAAGTGGCATTAAATTATTGAAACACACTGTTCCCCTCACACTCAGTGAAAATGAATAAAGACCTCGGCACCTATTCATTGCATGTATTCATCTTCATTAATCTGACCATTTATTGTTTTCTATTTCTCACTCTGGGTTTCCATTGCATTACTTAAGGTCTTCCCCAGCACAGATGTGACTCACTCCCCGCCCCACCCCCAAGCCTACTGCAGGCCTCACTCTGATCCTAATCACTTAATTGAAGTGTCTATTTGGGTCCTTCATCGACCCACAGTGTCTTAATGACTGTCTGGATTATAGATGGCCCCCTGTAGAAAGAGATCCACACAAGCTGAAAATCCTCACTGTGGCCTTCACACTTCCACCCAGTCAAACAGCCAGCTGGGCTTTCCTGTTCTGTGCAGATTTCTGTGTCCATGTTTTGGTTTTTTATTACATTTAATTTTATTTGTTTGTTTTTTCACTTTCTTGTTTATTTATTTATTTTCCCCCTCTTTCCCCCGTTTCCAGTGACATGCTTAAGCCAGTCAAAGTGTCGAATGGTGGTGGGCCACTGGGAATCCATGTAGTGCCATTCAGTTCCAGAGACAGAAGGTAAATGCCAGTTCATCTATGATTTTCGCACTTTGAACATAAAGGTTTTAAAATGGTTCTTGATATGGTTCTAGCAAAAAATGTAAAGGGAAATTCCACTTTTTTAACATTTTCTGTGTAACTCAATGCTTACAATGTAAGCCAATTTATTCAGAGTGCTCTGTTTGTGAAATGATTCATTCTAGAGACGAATGCAGTGCATGTAGTTCTTCTCTGTGAAGGGATTAAAAAATGTTTTTGGCCAAAACATTCGAAACTTTTGATAAACAATGTCTCAGGCATCCAAGAGCATGTTTTTTTTTTACCGGTTTTATGTACTAACTTTAGTGATGTACCATTAGAGCCATAAACTCCTCAGACGTCTGGTTCTTATCATGAAACATGGTATTTCAGATTGACTTTGTTTACAGCTTAACCGGCTAGTTCTGCAGAAAATGTAGAAAAAAACTTGTGGAATTCCTCTTTAATTGATACTGAATCTTTACACTGTGTGAAAGTTCTTTAAACTTGGAAAAGATTCTACAAAATGGTTTGAAAGCATCTTTAGGGATCCAAAAGTGGTTCTTTTATGGCATCAGGCCAAAGATCCTTTTTTGAGTGGAGCTGCAGTGCAGTGCTAGCAGTTTTTTACTCTGTCAGCTTAGTTTTTACTTCCATCTTTTTTCACCCATCTTTCATTCTCCTGTCATGCGCTTTTCTTTTCTTTTTGATGCTGTTTGAATGCTGTGTTAGCGGCGCTAGCTCGTTAGCCGCAGTGATATGTTCTGTCCTCGACCCTCCTATGCTCTCTCCCTTTCTTTCTCTCTCAGTTTTCTCACAGCTCTCCTGTCGAGGTTTTGACCGTGATTGACTTTGTTCTGCGCCTCTTTTTCCTCTCTTCATAGCACATCTTATCACACGACTGGTTTGCTTCCACAAAGCCAGGCATATTTTCCTTCCTCCTCAAGGACTCCTCAACAATATGCCGCTGAAAATGCGGGCAATTTCTCCTTGACTGGGCATTTTCTATGGCTTCTTTGCAGAGCTCTGGCTGAATAATAAATTGCAGTTTCAATAGCTCGGGTCTTGGGAGAGTGACGTTGGGCAGCGGCGGCCACGGTGGTTTTGTGACTTTGTGCCCCATAGAGAGAGGACACAAGAGATATAGGACTGAATGAGACACAGCTTTATGGTCATTGGAGGGGCTTCAGACTCGCCAAGCCAATCCAGCTAAAGCGCCTGTCCCAATCAGGGTAAAAGCTCATCTCAAACACTGCCAGTGGCTCCTTCTCCAAGGTCGGGCGAACACGGGAAATTCACTAATGAACGAACCAAAGTCTGCTTCATCATCAGATGTACTGGATAAGGGTCATAAAAGGATTTTCCCAGAGTGTTTCGGGAGCTATAAATATTTGTTGACCTTTTCTAACGAAGGCTCATTGCCAACAGCCAAAAATAGACTGCCATATTTAAGATAGATCACATTAGTGTATTCCAGCCTTAGTGTATTCCAGCCTTACAGTAAAATACTTCACATTAGTGAAGTATTTTACTGTATCATCCTACTGCACTTTCAAACTTTAAAAAAAAAAAAAAAGACATTTTCTCAGTATAGTTAAACTACATTAATTCACATTATCTTTTTAAAAGTCTAATGTGACTTGTTCTTCTCCTCATTAGTCATACATTGATGTTCCTCTGAGATATAGGTGAGATATGGGGTGCAAAGTCCTGGGTATTATTCAAAATTTTTGATACCAGTACTGAGACCTTGACCTATAGACCAGTTTCTGGACAATACTTTTTTCAGTACTGGTTTTATAAAATCCGTTTTAACAACAATAAAATTACACTTTGCAGTACAAATCTTTAGTTTTATTTTTCAGCTACTTCGCGTGTGACGTTTTTACACACCCAAATCGGTTTCATGACATAAAATGTACAAACCTATTTACCGCAAATCGGTTTAACCTGTGGCAGTCATCTTGCTTTCCCTTTTTCTGCCAGTATGAGTGTACTGATACTTACTGGCATTTACATTTATGGCCTTGGCAGACGCTCTTATGCAGGGTGATGTGCTGGCACTGTCCTCCTCACTCCTCACACAGGCTAACTGGCAAAACATCTCTGAACACACCCAAACCTCTTCCAGCTCTTCACAAATGTGCTTGAGAACTTGTTGACTTGTCGCACATCCCGCAAGCACATTAACACTAGATTATGTAAAAGATTTCTGTTGTTTCTACTTATAAACATATCTTTTTATCAGTAAATTATAAACTAATAAACAGGTGTAAAATGGCAAGGTCAGCCATTGAGCTTTGACTGACTTGCAAATTGAACTGAGGTATTTTCATTTTCTTGTAATCTTTAATGGTTTGATTCACCCATGCAGCACAATTCAACTGCAGCTTAAATCCCAGTTCTGAAACCTGTTTATTTTTCTGAAATACAGGTGTCTCTGTTTCTGTGAACAGAGCAAGTTATTAAGAACAAACAAGAAAACAGAACAAAATCTGACTTTTTGAATATTTAATAACATCAATTAACTGATTCAGAGGTATAGATATGTTTCCCAGAAAGATCCAAGAAAAACATCAAAATGCTTGTCAAAACAACCACTACTGCAAGCGATATCCTAAACTACCTGTGTCATGATATGATTTAGACTGTCCAAAACACACAGTGTCCACTTATTTTTACATTAGGTTGGTTTATATTTAGATACCTTACCTGACTTGTGTACTTAGCTGAGGATCACTAATTACTTTACTTTTGAGAACCATCAAGATAAATGATCTCAGACATCCACACTGTGCCCAGTGATGGAAATGTTCATCTATAAACACACAAATCATGTACTATAATTATCATACAGTTTTAATTACAAGTTGTTACCATGGAGACTAAGTAAGGGCTTACTTTCCATTGGCTGAATGAGCTGTTGGCCGAACTTGAGGTCCTTTCAAGAGAGAGTTCACTTCATGCAGACACTTAAGACCCCAGTAAAGCAAATATACATGGTTCCTTAAGAAAATAGCTGTTCTATCCCTAAGAAAATATCCAACTTTTACTTCTATTTCTAGCCTCAACAACATATAGAAACATGAGAAATTGCGAATATAATCTAAAGAAACTAAATACCTACATGATGTGCATGCATGCAAAGAGAAGTTATATTGTGAGATTAAGTCTGTTTGGCACATGTGTTTGTTTAGAACATCTATAGTTCAGCTGTATGGGGAAGGTTTGTTTATTTCCATCGCCCACTGTAAGTCATACTATGTCTTAAACCACTTTGACAAACCTGTGACACTTTGATGACAGGGTGGATGTGGTTTGAGTGTATTTTTTAGCAACATTAGCCTCGCAGCTCCAGTGCTATTCTAGAGAAGCAACAGCTGGACACCAAACATATCTTGGCTAATCTTGGGGGTAAGTGGGGAAAACTGTGTGAATTAGGCTTTTTGCTACTCCTTTAAAGGACAAAAGTGATTTGTCCTTCCTATAGTGCTCGAGATGCCACTCCAGATGCTTCTTGAGCTCCTGAGATATGTAATGACTGTCAAAAACCAGCAATTATCCCCAAGCACAGTCAACAGTGTCTCTGCATCATGCTCCTAATGGCTTCATCAGTGCCTGTGGCAGGCTGATTGGCATTGGCTGCAGAGTGCCGTCCCTCATTAACATTCTGATAGAGGGCAGTGGGGTCAGCTCAAGGGCGCCGAGAGAAGGAGAGAGAGAAAACTTTTCACACAGCTGCTGCTTTTCTTCATGCCGCAACTGGACCGTAACATCTACAGTTGAAACAGAGAAACACACACACACTACTCTCAAAGAGTTGCAGATACATTAGTCCAATAATGAGATCTCATCCCGTGACCAGTGTGAACTGTAAACAAGCCGGCGGTGTAATTGCGGCGCATAAATGGATCCTGATTGCATTATTATTCAATTAAAGGCAGTGGAGGAGAACAGGTGGTCTCCTTCTTGCTAAGCATTCTGGGCCATCACTCAAGCGGCAGGCGGCTCTGCCACCGCTCAGATAATGATGAAGTAGCTGCAGCTCCAACCAGTCACGCCTGACTCTCCCGTAATGACTACAGCGTCGGCCCACAGCTGGGATGACTCCAGATTGAGACGTGATTCCGTAGCCCCTCCAAGACAACTCTCCTACATTTAAAGCAACTATATTGTGGAAAAACAAATTTTTCTTTTTTTGGCTTTTTTTTTTTCTTTTCTAAAACATTGGCAAAGTGCACTGTTCACTTCTTGACCCTTACAGTATATAGATTATATGTCCAGACATATTTTTAGACACTTTTTCCAATTAGTGATTAAGCTAATTTAAGCGCACCCATTGCTGATACAGGTGTTCAGCCTCACACATTATCTCCTTAGGAAAGCATTGCCAATAGATTGTGACACTGTGGAGCAGCCACGTGTGAGCTCAAGGTCACCATACTTAATCCAAGCATTGGCTAGAGAGCTATAAAGACCCCCAGCACTGGGCTGTGAAGCAGAGGAACTGTGTTTACTGGAGTGATGGCACTCCATACAGTACCTTCCTGGTGTTTGTGATCCAACATCCAACATCAGTACCTGGCCTTACTGATGCACTTGTGGCTGAATACAATCAGATCTCCAAAGCAATGTTCCAATATATAGTGTAAAACCTTCTCAGAGGATGTGGCAGGGCTCAGCATGGACACTTTGACTGGTCTGTCGTTACCCAGTCATCTAACTTGCAATTTGGCCAGTTTCACTCAAATCCATACACTTTACTATTTTCCGCCCTTCCAACATATTGACTTGTAGTACTGACTGTTCATTTGCTGCCTTACTAACGCTCTTGTGGCTGAATACAATCAGATCCTCTAAGCAATTCTCCAATATTTAGGGTAAAACCTTCTCAGAGGATTAGACGCTGCTACTGCAGCAAAGGGGGGCAAACTCTCCTATTAATGCTCTTGATTTCAGAAGAAATGCTGGATGTGTGGGTATCTGAAACCTTTTGAATGTATCATGTACATGGAAACTAAGCTCATTTTATATAGAAGTTTTCAGCCTAGATTGTTTTCCTAATTCACCCACTTTCAAAGTTCACCTTTTTTCATATTCTAATCAAATCCACCCGATTCTGATGGCTTGAGGTGCTTAATTGGGTGTGTCAAATAAGGAGGTGATATGTAACTATTAGGGACTGCTGTCAACAACAAGGTGTAAAGACCAAATGTCTTAAAGCAAAATAAACATTGGAGAAAAAAAAATTGCTGCTTGCTTCACCTGTATTTATGCTTTTTCTGAGTGTTCTCAACTGGGGCGGTGTGGTTCCTCTTTTCAAATATCTGGGCCAAGTTCTTTGATTATATCTTCATATCTAAGTGTGTCTAAATTTAAATTTAGTACTTTAAGCTGTTATAGTCTGAAGGTCAAAACACACAGTAGTAAAAAAAAGGTCTCTCTCTCTCTCTCTTTCTCTCTCTCTCTTTCTCTCTCTCTCTCTCTTTCAAAGCTCAGTCTCTGTCTCTTACTGGTTGCTTTGAAACTCAGGCTGAGTTTTGCTCTCTGTAAGCTCATCAGATCTTTCACTTGTCCGTGTGTGTGCGCACGCACACGCGTATACACACAAACCCACACACACCTAAACACACCTACACACACATACATGCACAAACACACAGCATATCCGAACCCTCAGAAGAGCATCTGATTTATTTATTTGCAGTGTTTGAAGGGAAAGGTTGAGCGTGGTGAGGGAATGCTGATGTGACAGAGACTTTTTCCTCCATCTCTCCTTTTCCACCTGCTCTACCCACTCACTCTTTAAGCCCATCAAATGCGACGGCGCAATTCAGCTGCTGGAGCTGATCGCATCTCAGGGTTTGTGGATTACGCCCGCCAGTGCCCTTCACAACACACAGCTCACAGCTGCCAATCTGACACCACAGCACTTCTGAGAGTAGCAAAAAAAATTCTATATGTCAAACCTCAGCTCAACTTTCCAAAGTCATTTCTGATGTGTGGAGGCTCAAGGCTGAGCCGCAGTAGATCAGTGATCGCTGCTTCTTTGGCCATATTCGATGTAAACTACACTCTGTCCAAAGTTTGGGGACACCTATCTTTTCAAAATGTTTTGAAATATACTTCAATCAGCCATAACATTAAAACCATCTGCCTAATATTGTGTAGGTTCCTCTTCGTGCCACCAGAATCGCTTTGACTCATCAAGGCATGGACTCCACAAGGCCTCAGAAGGTGTGCTGTGGTGTCTGACACCAAGACATTACCAGCATATCCTTTAAGTCCTGTAAGTTGAGAGTTGGGGCCTCCAGGGATCAGACTGGTTTGTCCAGCACATCCCACAGATCGGATTGACGTCTGGAGAATTTGGAGGCCAAGTCAACAACTTAAACTCTTTGTCATGTTCCTTAAACCATTCCTGAACAGTTTTTGCAGTGTGGCAGGGCTCAGCATGGACACTTTGACTGGTCTGTCTTTACCCAGTCATCTAAATGTCACAATTTGGCTCTTGTCACTCAAATCCTTACACTTTCCTATTTTCCCTCCTTCCAACACATCGACTTGTAGTACTGACTGTTCATTTGCTGCCTAATATATCACACCACTTGACAGGTGCCGCTGTAACCAGATAATCAATGTACCCTACCTTACCTGTCAGTAGTTTCTGTGGGTGATCAGTGTACAGATTTATTTATTTATTTGTTTGTTTGTAAAAACTTAATATTTTAAGCAGACTTGTATATCTTTTGAAAAACTGACATGCTGGAATTAATGGCAAACCCCACCCATTGCATCATTTTATGTCAGTCCTTAAAAGCCTGTTTTAGACCAAAAGAGTTTGAATATTAGCTTTTAAAAAACACCTGTAAATGAAAATCGGTATCTCATACCTGTCGTTCATACCAAGGGAGAAACTAATGAAGATGAAGTTAAAAGTATAATTAAAGTGGACAGCTGTATTACTGCTTGACTGAAAAATAACAGCAAAAATCCAACATTATTTGGGAAAAGGACAAAGGAAAGATGTCCCAAAACTTTTGACAGGTAGTTTCTATTCACAGTGGAGCATCAGTCTCATATCACATTTGTCTTCTTTTCCCTGGCTTGTGAATGGATGCCAAGCACAAAGTGTGTTTTCCTCTCCTGTCTAGCCCATCAAGCGAACTGTCCCAAAACGGTGTGTGTGTGTATGTGTGTATGTGTGTATGTGTGTATGTGTGTATGTGTGTGTGTGTGTATGTGTGTGTGTGTGTGTGTGTGTGTGTGTGTGTGTGTGTGTGTGTGTGTGTGTGTGTGTGT
>JBBPCZ010000007.1:7091455-7103009 GCA_037974445.1 Brycinus macrolepidotus
TGTATGTATGTATGTATGTATGTATGTATGTATGTATACACACACACGCACATGCGCACACACACACCTCTCGGTCAGCCACAACATTAAAACCCTTAAACCACTGACAAGTGAAGTGAAAAATATTGTTCATCACATGTTACAGTGACACGGGTCAAGGGGCGGGATAAATTAAGCAACAAGTGAACAGTCAGTTCTTGAAGTTAATTTGTTGGAAGCAGGAAAAATGGACAAGCGTAAATTGTAACGGCAACATGACCTCTAAAATGGCAGGTCTTGTGGAGTGTTCCTGGGATGCCGTGATGAGTATCTACCAAAACTGGTTCAAGGAAGAACAACTATTAAACCAGCGAAAGGGTTGTAGGTACCCAAGACTCACGGATACACATGGGAAGCGAAAGCTGGCCCATCTGGTCTGATCCAACAGAAGAGCTACTGTAGAAGAAATTACTGAAAAAGCTAATGTTGGCTGTGACAGGTGTCAGGACACAAAGTGCATTACACTACACAGATTTGAACTTGAACCATGGAGCAATGGAAGAAGGTGACCTGGTCTGATGAATCACATTTTCTTTTACATCATGTGGACGACTGGGTGTGTGTGTGTGTGCATCACTCACCCTTTAGAAGAGATGATACCAGGATGTACTATGCAAAGAAGACAAGCTGGCAGAGGCGGTGTGATGACCTGGGCAATGTTCTGCTGGGATACCTTGGGTCCTGCATTCATGAGGATCTCACTTTGACATGTACAATCTACCAAAACATTGTTGCAGACCAGGTACACCCCTTCGGGCAACAGTATACCCTAATGGTGGTGGCTTCTTTCAGAAAGATTATTCACTCTGTCACACTGCAAAAATGGTTCAGGAATGAACTGATAAACATGACAAAGTAAAGTACTGACTTGGCCTCCAAACTCCCCAGACCTCAAGCCAGTTGAGCATCTGTGGGATGTGCTGGTCAAACTAGTTTGGTCCATGGAGGCCTTACCTTGCAGCTTACTGGATTTAACGGGTTTTCCTGCTGACATTTTGCTGCCAGATCCCACAGCACACCTTCTGAGGTCTTGTAGAGTCAATGATTCTACAGGTCAGATCTGTTTTAGCAGCATGAGGAGGACCTTCACAATATTAGCCTGGGGGTTTTAATGTTATGGATGATCGGTGTATATTCATAAGCAGGAGACAACCGGATAGGTATTTGAAACTTTCAAGTGACACATTACTTATGTTACACAGTGAATTCTTCTGTAAGTATTTCAGCATAAAGTCTGTTTGAGGAGCCTATTAGCTGGTAGTCAGCTAATAGCTCCTCCCTTAAAGGGAATCTTCAGTCTTCAAATCTGATGTAATCATAATACCTTGGTTACCATATTAACTTCTAGGAGTAATTGAGAATGAACATTTTAATCAGTGAAGTTTAAGCGATTGTAATGTAACCAAATGTATTTTAAGTATTTAAATGTGTGTGTTTTCTCTTCTCCAGAGCTCAGAACCTGTTCAGGCAGGCCATGCGATCACCGCTCATCTTGTTTCATGTGGTACCAGCAGTGAAGAATGCCCAATATGAGCAGCTCTCTCAGAGTGAATTTGGTCTGCAGCCTGGTCCGGGTCCAGGTCCAGGTCCAGGTCCAGGTCCTGGTCCTGGGTCCAGTGGTCTCACTTCTGACTCTAAACCTGGTCCGGCACCCAGTCGACTCACTCCCGATCCCAAACCTGGAGACAGGGGGAGTTTGGTGGTGGGAAGCATTGACTACGGCCCTCAGAGAATGTCCAAGACTGGACCACAGCCCAACCTCAATCACCAGCAGCTCCCTGTCCGCCCAGAACAGAATGATACACATTCCACCTTACCAGCAGCCGCCATTACCCCACCAGCAAAAACCACACCTGGACAAGTGCAACCCCTCAAGACAGCAACGTCCACCACTTCCACTGGCTTCTCTAAAAAGATAGGCCGTAAATTCAATGTCCAGCTGAGAAAAGGTAAGGGGAAAGTGTACTTTGCAGTATAAATTTTGAAATAATGCTTGGCTGTGTTTTTCTGACAACCAGTCGAAAGTGTAGAATAACTGTTCAAAAATTTCAATGTTTAATAATGCAAAACTAATTTGAATGAAGTAAGTGGCTTTGATATGTTCGTGCTTTGCAACTTTACAGATATCAAATAATGAGTTAGGATGCTGTAAAAAAAAAAAGAAAGAAATGAAGACGTTTTAGAAGTTTGATATGATGATTAAGAAATTTGGACCGCATATCAGTAATTTTAATAAATTTAAAATGCCTCATTTAAAACTGATTACTTGACCAAAATATATTGTGCCTTTTTTATCATTATTTATATTACAGTTCCTTATTTATCATTGAAGTAACTTTTTGTTCTCCACAGTATTAATAGTTTTTATGTTATATTGGATTCATAGTAAGTGAACAGTCACGTTGATATGTTGGAAACAGGAAAAATTCACAGGCATGGAAAACTGAACGACTTTGATGAGGGAGAGGGAGAGAGAGAGGGAGAGAGAAAGAGAGAGAGGGAGAGAGAGAGTGCAAAAATCTTGAGCCACCTCTATTTCTTCATATTTTGCTTTCAAAGACCCAGACTTTCCTGTATTTTTTTAAGTTTTAATGAACAGTTCATGTGATCAGTATACTGGTGGTTCTGAATACTGAGCTCCTTTATTTTGGCACTTTACAGAGTGTAACACTAAAACAAAAGAGTTACATTTGTACTCAGTAGGTTTAAGATAAGACAGTTTGACAGGCATAAAATAGTATTTTTTGCACCACCAATGTGATTCAAAGCAAACTATAAAGAAATGGGGGTGGCTCAAGATTTTTGCACAGTACTGTGTGTGTATATATGATTTTTTTTCTTTTTTTTTTGTGAGAAGTGGCGGTTTCTCTGAAGTCTCCTCCGATTTCAGCTGCTCTTAATGGCTGATGATATCTTTGTCAGTGCAATGACTGGCTCTGTGTAACTAATACAGTTAGCACTTCAAAGCACTATAGCTTCCATTGTGAGCAAGTGTGGATTTTGGCACTTCCTGCCAGCCATACCTGCTGCTCCAAATCCTGTTGGTTCTGCATGGCAGTTCTATCTGGGCATTTCACACTGACAGAGAATCGCAAGTGTCTACCAAAGAGTCAGCAACAGCAAAGGAGTACAACTTTCTGCTAATTCACAATGCACACACACACAAACTCACACTGTTATCTCCTACTGGTCAGCCAGAGAAGTTTCTGACCTTCACTTATGGTTGGTTTCAACCAGAAACTTTCAAAATTTAGTAAGACCCCCACAAATCCCTCTTTTTCTGTCCTCCTTTTCCTTGTGCTGTAATCACTGTTTGCAGCTTGTTTAAATGAAAGGAAAAGAAAAAAAAGATGTTCTTTGTCAAGCGGCAGGATGTTGTGGTCTTTATAAGGTTTGCACAGTAAGAGAGAAGGGCAGCAGAGACACAATTAAACTCCCGATGACAACCAACAAACCCCAGACAAGCTGTCCCACTGGGTGGGTGAAATGTTCAAAACACACGGATGAGGACTACTTTAATTGAAAAGGCAGCAGCAGGCAGGAGGGAGCTTTTAGATTTAGCTTCGAATGGGCCATGTCTACTTATGATGCACTGGTCTCCGGGCTGTATGCTCAATTTGAAGACTGCGTGTGTGCATGTGCTTTTAACTAGTTCACAGCAGTTTTAACAGTACGCACACGCACACACATACACACATACATACATACACTACAGGCCAACAGGCAAATATATGGTGCTTTATCAAAATTTTTATTACAAGAAAAAGTCAGAAATACTTTAAACAAATGTAACTTAATAGATTTTAATATTTTATAGTTTGTAGTAACGCATTATTTAGCCACAAAGACTCAAACTATTGGTTTTAAGAAAGCATATCAAGTCTCTCTTTAGTGCAATGTCATTCACTTTGTGTTGGATCATGAAAAATTAAAAGTATCACTCGTATCATTGGACAAAAATGATCTCAAGCATTCTTCAGAATTGTGCCAACATATATCCAGTTGAAAGAAAGCAAAAAGTTTTGAGAATTATGTCTTGGCCTCCCCAGTACCCAGATCTTTCTAGCATTGAGCTGCATGAGACGAGCTGGACCAGCAAGTTCAAAAAGAGTGTTCAGTAAAGGAGACGAAACTGTTTGCATGCTTGAAAAGGTGCTGGGAGGGTTTGGGCACAAGTTATTTCCAACATTTTTGGAAAGGATGCTGTGAATCTGTGCTGCTATGAAAAAAGCAAGGGTGGTTATTTTGCTGAAACATTTACAGTTTATATTGTTACATTACACTTCAAAACCAGTGAGTTACATTTAAGTATTTCTAATGTTTTCTTGTAATAAAACTTTGGAAGAGTCTATCGTTTTATTGTCAGCTTATGCCTAGGATGCAGTGGCTCCTTTTTTTCTCCCATTGTCTTTTTGGTTTTACTTAGTTTAGGTTTTTGGAGAGAGAGACCAGAAATCTGCCAGTGTACTTTTACACCACATTTGCAGTTGAAAATGTGTTCAATGTGTGCAAAATCGTGTCCCCTTGTTTGTTTTCTGTATGTGAACTCGGTGTCAGGGTCATACGCTAGACTTGCTCATGAAAGCTAGCTCTCCTTTGCATGGTTTCAGCTAGCACTCCCTGCACTGAAGACCTGAATTTAAACACGCACACCATCACAGCTTTCTCTTTTTCTTCCAGTGATGCACAGAGAGTGCGAGAGAGGACCAGAGAAGTGAGAATGTGTGTGTATGGTGCTGTGCCCATTGGTTGGTCTATTCCTGATGCAGCAGACTGCTGGTGCTCTGGCATGAGACTTCATCAAGTCAAGTCCAGTTTATTTATAAAACATATTTGAAGCTCTGTACAACACATTAAAAATTAAAAAAAAGAAATAAAACACTGTTTAACAAAATAATAAATATTAGAATTGCATTCTACAGAGACAGATATTATTATTGGAATTATAAGACGCTATATTGTGATTGGGCGACATCCCCTGCTATGTATAAGAAGATGGTGAATTAAAAATGTAATAATTGTTAAGAATGGTAAAAGTTTGACCTGCATAATTTTTGAACAAAATTATGCATGTTTGTTGGAATGCTCCTCTGGACCTATGATTATCAGCACACTGGTTAAAAAAAATAATCTTGCCTTCAGCAATGTCCGTGTTGCAAAGTTCAGTATCATGATAATTAACAAAGGGTGCACTATGTAAACATAATCAGAAATAATGTAACCCACATTAAAAGGAGGTGCAGCCCAATGATGACTGTAAAACACATGAGGGAGCTGGCACTCACTAAGCTGAGCTGGAGATGATGGTGGCAGCTCCAGGGCCACAGGCTAATATGAGAAGGCCTTTGAAGGAGCCCTTACAATCCAGCACTCTATAAACAAGCGTCATGACCAGCAGCCGCATTTACACAAACCTTTCGTTTACTGCGGTGATGCAGAGATTGACCTTGTGCGAACGGTACCAGCCGCACGGCCTTCCTACCCTGACCCGGTTCAGCTCCAGCAGATTTGCCTGCCCGCCCGGGGCCTTTATTTACAGCCGTTCCAACTGCACAGCTTTCAGGATTCTGTACAAATTATTGTAGGTTATTTTTTTTTTACCTCGAGTCAGAGCTAGGTCTCTGAGTTTGTTTTGAATTCCAGTTTTATGGACTGAGATGTTTGGCTTATTCAGATCTGTCAGATGGGTTTTGTTTCTTTTTCCCCCAGTTGGCTGCTGGACGGCCATGTTTAGGGCCAGTTTGGGCCTCGTCCACTCTGGCTCATTTGGATGATTTATCTTTAATTATTTTTTCATCTTTAAATAGGATTTCTAGTGGCTGGAACCCCTCTTTCTCTCTCTCTCTCTTTCTCTCTCTCTCTCTCTTTCTCTCTCTTTCTCTAGCTTTCCTTCTTCTCCCTCTACTAGTCCAAGTGTTCTTAATCAAATAATGGACTATCCAATGCACTCTTTCCATTTTCACCTCAGTTTTAAGAGGCCATGCTGCCTTATGGCCACTAGTTAATTAGCTTTTTGGACCTGGTACTTTTAGCCTAATTCAAAAAGGAAAAACATTTTTTTTCATTATTTTCCATTCACATTACCAAGAAGAAGGGAAAAAAAAAGAACAGGAGACATCGGTGATTAATTAGCAGCCGGCTGTTAGGGATGCAGTTCTCTAATTACCAGACTGAACACCATTAGTGGTGGACTCTCCTAATATCCTAATATTGGACAAAGGACATCAGATTATGTGTAATGACCTCTCAAGTTATTATTTTAATTAAAGGAGTGCCTTCTCCTACCTTCTGTAAAATGACTGTAATATGATGGTAGAACTCTACTATCTCTTGGGTTTGAAACAAAGTTGGATGAACCTGTAAAAAATGAACAGATTTTTTCGATGTGTCCGGAAAAATTAATAGAGCTGTGGATGGATACACAGTAACTGAGAAAGCTGCATATCAGAATGGGGTTATAATCAAAACAAGAATTCTGTATACCTTATATTTAAAGCACAAAACTTGACAAGAAGCTGCTGTTAATCAGTCTTGCTGAATGTGCATTGCTTGATACGACAATTCGCATGACAGCTAACGATTAGCCTATAGGATAATAGCTAGGCAAGCATATACACATTTTGCAACTAGTTATGCATTGTCAGGCTTACCACACTGTTTAAGTCATTACTGACACTATGAAGCATTTAATAGAGGCATGAATTACATGTTTGTTTTATCTGACGTGGCACTAGTGGTAAAACATAATGTTTTTACACCAGTTGTACGTGAAAAATGTCTTTATTTTGTCTACAGACCTACAAAGGAGCTTATTGCTAGTGTCACCTTATATTGGCTGTGTCATTGAGATATCTGTATGTTGAGGAAAGAGAAATTAGCTGACAGGTTTGGTGAACACATAGGCCTTTGGTGAATTGCTGTAAATGTGGCTCTCTGGTTGATTCTCTTCTGAATTTGTGACTCTTTTGGACCACTGCAATAAGTAGATAACAGCATTATATTATTTATCACTTAATTGCTTCATGTGTTCCAAAAATATCTTTTTCAGTTTACACAGCCTGTCTCAATATGTGAATATGCGAACAAGTATTAATATGACAAGTGAATTCCTATCTGAAATAGTGTAGAATGGTGAACAGGATGCGTCAGAGGCAGCTCAATCCATGTTTTCATGAGCCTACACTTACTCCTCCCTGGGTTAAGAAGTCTAAGAGCATTGTTTTCACTGGACATCAAGGCTGAGTCGATGGTTATAAATGTGACTTGAAATGAAGATGCACATTTTGTGGCCCACCTATCGCTCTTTGCATCACCTGACTTCCTCGTCTGCTCTCTGAGTAATGCAAGGCTGCTGTAGTGATAAGGTCAGTGCTGCCGTCCACTCGTTGCTTTGACCGGAGCTCTCTTCTCTCTCTTCAACTTCACTCTGTCAGCCCATTTATATTCATTTGCTGCTCCCAAAAAGGTCGTTTTGTGGACGGCGAGCAAATTGCTTTAGAGACCCCAAGTCTGAACCCTTAACAACGTTTCCCTGGGATTTAGTAGCGTCTGTGGCAAGCCGTAAAGCTCAATTTGCCTGATGCATCAGTGCATCAAGCCCCATCAAAGGCTGAGTTTGGGGACGGATGCAAAAGAGGTCGCATTACCTTGGCCTCGTAATGAGTGGCTAATACTCCCTTTGCTTGACTTTTGAGTTTACATAAAGGCTTAAATACATAGTGCCACCATCCCGCTACATTCATAAGGCCTCTTCCACAGCCGTGGACCAAGCTAAATTTAGCCCTGCACTGCTCACAGATGGGCCTGAAACATTTAATTAGGGTTTGCAGTTTGGTCTTATGTTTAGAATGCTGTATGTTTTGATTTGTACATGCACATATGGGCAGTCACGCCCTACTGAAGTGTATGCATTTCTTTTTTTTTTCTTTACCCTAACTGAAAGATTTGAAAATAGCCATGCTAATGTCCTGTGATTGGTTATTAGATACAGTAGTTTTTAGGCTTTAGGCTCGCCTGTAATTTTACCGTGACCAATCCATAATGCCTTTTGCAGTGTTAGATTTAGAAAGTAACTCATGGCCATGTGTGCAGAAGAGAAGCTGTATACTGTTCAAATCAGATTTAGATTATATTATGTTATTGTGTTATATGTTATTAGTTTTGTTAAAACAATAAGATGTTAAACAGGTAAATCTCTGTTCATCATTCTGGACAACATTTTATTCTCCAGCCTAACTGGTTCTGTAATATAAAAACATTGAGCATTACTTTTGAACAGTACTGTAAATTGTTTTTAATTTTTTGTTCATTCGTTCTTCGGTGCAGGTCCGGAGGGACTGGGCTTCAGTATTACATCACGAGACGTCCCCATTGGAGGCTCTGCCCCCATCTATGTAAAGAACATCCTGCCCCGTGGAGCAGCTATCCAAGACGGCAACCTAAAGGCCGGTGACCGGCTGCTGGAGGTGAGAAAGTTGTTCAGCTCAGCTTATGATATCACTTCACTAATCTTCTTCATTCCTTCTTCCCAAACAATTCAACACAACTCTATTTATGTAGCATCTTTGTGCTCTGAAACTGCCACTGTGCAGCCACTGCCACCATTACTACTGCTAGTACCACTGCAAAGTAGTAAACTGCAAGTAAAAACAAGGTAATCAGTCATGAGAAACAAGGGTAGTCCTGAGAAACAAATCAAAATTAGATGAGAAAAAAAAACCTGACTGTAGCAGGTTCTTAAAATGATGTGCTGTTGTTGTTCTGCTCCTCATTGGTGTATTTTTTTTCCGCCAAGTAGATAAATAGGTAGATTTTTTTGTGTTAAAAGGCCGCATCACAGTTTTTCTTGTTACCTTTGGGTACATTAAGCAAGCTCAAATGACAATGTAAAATATGAATATATAATAATAAGTATGTAATATATGACTATACTATTCCTCCTACTAATAAATGGGCTTGAGCAGCATCAAGTCTCTTTCAGGCCTGATGCTTTCAAACAAATACAATTCTCTCCTTATTTATGCGCCTCCTACTTTCTGTTCCCTACGGCAGTTTTTCCAGAGCATGTCCTGTCTCAGTCTACTTCAGGCTTTTGTTTTTAGCTCCTCCTGCTCAAAAGCACACTGGCTGCACCGCACTTCTAAAAAAAAGAAATAAATTAAAAAAAGAAAAGCACTGTAGGTGAAGGCTGATTCACAGTGACAGGCAATCAGCAAAGGCCATTTGATTTGGCGGTACAGAGGGCCACCTGCTCGCTCTGGTGAAGTTGCTGGTGCCCGGTCCTGCTCTGCGGAGGCTGAGTCAGAGCTTTATTCTGGCCCACAGAGCGCGGGCTGAGTCATGAGGTCACCTTGCTCCATCTCCGATCTCCACGCCGCTCTGCGTGCACTCATCCTTCGTCAGCATCACCGCAGTCATGCTGGCCTGTAAATTATTACTCCTCTCTCGCTCCACATTTGGCTGCGTTGGGTTTGATTTGGTAGCAGCAGGTTGTGGGGCAACATGCTTGAGTGGAAAGAAGAAATAAATTGCGAGCTCTTTCCGGTTTGTGCTTAATGTCCAAAGTTTTTTGCCTTTCTGCCTATTTTATTTTTCTAAATCTTTACTTATTGTCCTTAATTTAACCATTATACTGTATTTGTTCATTACAATTGCACACCTAATTAGATAATAATGACACACATGAAGATTTGCCATAGTAGTAAAGGAGCGTGAAAAAAAAAAAAAACTTTTTATGAGCATATAATCCAAATATATAATGCATTTTTTAAAATATTGTATTTTAAAGTGTATTTTGGACTTTGGAGTTCGTGTGTGAGAAATGCCCAGACTTTAGTAAGTATCACCTCCAGTAATCTAAGTCCAGTGATTATTTCAGTCAGTCATTAAAAGGACTGGAACGTAGTGAGATTTTGGGGATGTCTTATGGCTTGGGCTCAATTTTTTTTTCTGATTTAGCTCACGATCCGAGAGCTCAGGCAGCGAGCTGTGAACTGCACACCAAACCTGCACCTGTGAATCGTGTCTGTGAATTCTATTATTGTAATTCATGAATACAGGCAGTGTGAATTATAGTGTGAAAAGAGCAAGTCACTTGAGTTTTTTCATATTGGAAGAACAGAGGAGACAAAAGTAGCAAGTAGGCCTGTCCCAATCAGGTAATTTTAGCTGATAATTAATTGTGATTAAAAATAATTGTAATTAACCATTTTTATCATATGCAGCTGTTAAAATGCAGGCTTAAAGTGGCAAAATTCGATGATTAGCTATTTTGTTTTCTAGTTTTCAATACTTCCCTTATAACTGAAGACAGACAGAGCTTGACCTCAAGTAAACAAACGTCACTCACTGCTGCCCTCTAAAGGTGTTATAGAACCAGTTGGACATTAGAACGTTTTGTTGTTTTCCTGAGATAAATGACATAATTTTGTAAATGTTCTTTCTTTAATTCACATTTGTTTTAACTCAGCTGATGAAAATGCACCAAATTCACATTCTTCTTACTTCATTGTGGAAAGATGATCCTGAATGTTTACATCTGTGGAATTGTGGTCGGCTTAAGTAATTGGTATATACTATAATAATATTTGATACTATTTTCCTATAAAACAGGCTTCCTTTTGCTACTCTGTTCCATGTTCTCATAGCCTCAGCGTTCACGCCAAGGTCTTCTCTCTGGTTTCCATCAACTTACTGTGGTACTGTGTGAACACCAGTGCATTACTTTGTAGCCTGTTGCTACACATTTACACAATACTGGCACACATATCCCATTCAACCTAAGGAGAAATTGTAACATGCAGTTTAGAGTATTTTCAGTGATTAGTTCTGCATGGAAATGTGTGGATTTCATATAGGCTATAAACACAAAGTTCAACAAATTAAGCTATTTTAATCTGACTAGCTTGACATAGCCTGTAGCACTGTATTGGATATTTAGATCGAAAGTTTTACACAACTTGTCCAACGATTAGTTAGCAGTTAGCTAGCACATTTGAGGCCAGAGGATAGATTACAATTACAGTGACTGCTCCTATTATGAATATTTAAAACACATAACGCTTTAGTTTCAGTGAAAGCTGCTAGGGTGTAAGGCTGGACAGTATAAACTTGTAACAGAACTTACCTCCACTGTGTCCGGGATGTGTAGGTGAATGGAGTGGACCTGAACGGGAAGTCTCAGGAGGAGGTGGTTGCTCTGCTCCGATCCACTTCGATGGGAGGCACTGTGAGTCTGCTCGTCGTCAGACAAGAGGACACCTTCCTGCCTCGTGAAGTGGTGAGACACACACACACACATGCACGCACACACTTACACACACACACACACACACACACACACACACACGGGTGTCTGTCTGTATTCTGGTGCCTGCGACTTCTGCTCAGTTCTGTGAGAGTGAGTGAGTAAGTGTAAGTGAAAGTGTGTGTGAATATATATGTTCCTGGCTGCCCGCTGCTTCACTTGGTGAATGGGTTAAATACAGAGGAAGAATTTCGTGCTGTTCACACTGTG
>JBBPCZ010000007.1:7103109-7117260 GCA_037974445.1 Brycinus macrolepidotus
GTGTGTGTGTGTGTGTGTGTGTGTGTGTGTGTGTGTGTGTGTGTGTGTGTGTGTGTGTGTGTGTGTATACATACATAGAGCGAGAAGGTTGATAATCCAGAAAACAATCCAACGGACATCTAAAATACTAGGGGATAGATGAGCATTAGGGTCAAGAAAAACAAACCAGAAATACAAAAAACGACTCAGTATGTAGGAGAGTTCGCTAACAGTACTTCACAAAGTCCTAGGTGCTAACGAAGGGGTACGTATACAAGCAGCAAAGTGTCACATGTCAAAGCTCAGGTGCACCAGATCTTGTCTTCTGGGGTCTTGTGGAAAGGGGCTATAAAACGGGACTTGGTTCAGTGTTTGGAAGGGAGTCCCGACAGGACCTGACAACTTATAACACTAGTGTTTGAATAAATACAAATTACATTAATAGTAAATAAAGTGATTTTATGGATGTCAGTGTTTTTGTCTAATCATCCTCTGACCTCTCCTTGTGGAGGCCCTGTATTACTTGTAGTTACCATTGAAAAGCTGGTTTGGCTCCATCAATACTCCATTAGATTAAATCAGGTGAGCTGCTGATGGGATTTCACAAGTCCATGAAATGGCTGTGGGCACTGAGGAAAGCTCTGGAGCCAAACCTGTGTTCTTTTAGCCAGCTCGCAAAATATCAACTACTTTTTGGAACAAAGAAAAAATCTTGCTACTTTTTTACTACTTTATCACTTGTCTGCACCTATTTTAATGTTAACGTGTTTTTTACTGTTAAGATAAATGACTTTAAAATGACATTAACCAATTTGCACAGATGCCACGGTTCTGTACACTTTTTCACTTATAATGGTAAGCCAAGCTGAAATAGTGACAATAGTGACGGTATGTCACTAATGGTATGTTCCCCTCTCTAACATGTTTTCTTTTTCTCACTTACTCTCCATCTTACCCTAGTTTGGCCCTTTAGCATATAATACATTAAAATGGAACAAAAATGAAATTGCCTTATAATTCCAAACCTATGTACACACGAGCATTTATTCTGAAATCAAGGGTACTGATAGGGCAGTCTGTCCTCTGAGCTTCAATAACATCCTCTAACTCTTCTGAGAAGCCTTTATGCTAGATGTTGGAACATTGCTGTGCAGATTTGATTGCATTCAGCTGCAAGAACATTAGTGTGGTTAGGTGCTGATTTTGGATGATCAGTTCTGGATCACAAACACCATCCCAACTTACCCAAAAGTATTTGCTGAGGCTCCATCTTGTCAGAGAACACAGTTCCACTGTTCTAAAGTCTAATGCTGAGGGGTTTTATACCGCTGATGGATGGCAATAGGGCAGTGCAAACCTCCAGAACGTCTCATTCTGTTGGCAGTACTTTTGTATGCAGATTATATAAGCAGTGTCTGTGTGTGAAATTGAATTCCTGTGTCAGCCCATTGGGTGTACCTTAGAGAAGCTGAATTCATTAATTGGTAGAAATGTGTGGATATTTTTTTGGAAACTGGAGTGCAAGGTAGAGGCGTTTAGGTTTGTGCCCAGTCTGTGTGCAGCGGCTCTGTTTCTTGAGCCCTGTGTAATGCACTCAGTCTGCCTGATATGTTTAAACTGGATGGTCGGGGCGCCTTCCACGTCCAGCAGAGAGACCGACTAGCAGGCATGGAAATGACCTGGAAGCAAGCAGACCTTTTTCAGTGCTGCATAAAATGCAGAAAACCCATGCACTCGTCATTTTTTATGGAGTCTGTAATCTTAGAGAGTGTATGGTGCTGCTGAGCCATGGGATGGTGTAGAGGTTTCTTTCACTCAGAAGGGCTCTTTCAACATTTCCTTCTCAAGCATGACGTGATTAAAAGCCTTTTAAGGAAAAACAACAGCCCTCACATTCTCCCTAGCTCACTTAATCTCTGCCTCTCAGCCCCTCTCGTTTCATCTGTTCCTCTCATCATGCTCTCTCTCCCACAGCTACTTACTTTACACATTAATTTCACGGCAGTTACAGAATAATTTATATTTACTAACAAGTCTTAAGATTAATAAATGTATAATAAAGCTACCTCTGCCTCACTTTCTGTTTCTCTCTCCCTCCCTGACTAGCTGTCCTTTCCTCTCTCCTTCTCTACCTCATTTTCTTTTCTTTCTCCTTATCTGCCTCTCATTCCTCTCTTCTCTCTGCCTCATTTTCCTTTTCTCCCTCTTTCTTTCTCTCTCTCTCTGACTGACTTTCTTTTCCACCAGCTCTCTCTGTTTTGCGTTTCTCTCCTCCCTGCCTCTCTTTCCTTTCTATTCGTCCTCTCGGCCTTACTTTCCTCTCTACCTGCCTGCTTCATTTTTCTTCTCATCCTCTCTGCCTTACTTTCCCTTTCTCTCTCCCTCCATCCCTCATTTTCCTTTTGTTCTCACCCTCTCTGCCTTGCTTTCCTCTTGTCTCTCCTCTCCTGCCTCTCTTTTCTTTCCTCCTTCTCCAGACTTTGTCTGTCTATTATCTCCTTCTGACTCAAAGACAAGGAGACAGAGAGAAAGAGAGGCAGACAGACAGACAGTGCTTGAATGCCTCATTACTCTGATCGCCACATAAACATTGTAAAAGAGTCAGCTTTGGCTTCTTAGCAAGTCCAGTTCAGCATTAAAGCCTCACAGTAATACGAATGCTCATGTTCATAAAAATCAGATTAGCGTGACGTCGCTCCACAACTGACTGTTACTGCAAACCAAGCAGAGAGAGAGAGAGAGGCGAGTTATTGCATCTGTCATTTTGTTATATGGCATGGAGGTGGGCTTTGGATGGGCGGATGAGTGGTCTTGGTGAGGTGGGTGGATGGGGTGGTGATATGTGGGGGGACACTATTGGTCTTGGCTTCTGGAATGAGGAGACTTCACTACATTAGCAATTCATCATGCAGAAATTCTAAATCCAGCTCCGTGCATGTTGAGAATATATAGCCACACTGAGCCAATATTTGGAGCAGGGAAACAGAGACTGTTTGCAGGCTCCTGTAAGTCAAAGAGCTTTGAAATAAACCTGTAACTACTTTATTTAACTGATAAATCTATGGCCTGTGCTCCATGCGATGAATGCAAATAATCAACAATTATCCAGTCAGTTAGAACTCAAATGGTCCAAATTAAACAGGATTTCTTACTTGTGTTTGTATGTATGGCCTTCTGAGCACAAGGATTTATAAGTCCAGCAGGAAACAAACTGTTGTTTTTCAAGTTTAAAGCTTCCTCCATCACCAGTAGCAAACAGCTGTATATTGCCTTTTGGAGCAATGCAGAATTTCTGGCTTGAAAAAAAAAAAGAAAAGTGAAGTTCATGGCATCCCATTGTTTAGCACTTTGTTTTATGCAGGTCTGAACCTTTCAGTGCAAGAATAAAAAAAACAAAGTTTGATAAATGAATGCTGTCCCATTGTTTGCCACTTGGTTGATGCAGGTCTTCTTGTTGTTGCATCATGTTAACAGTAGTTTATCTATACAGCCACACAGCGTGGAGTCAGTGTAATTTGTCAAAGTAAGCAATTCTTGGCCATATTGAGGGACAAAACCTACCAGCTTGTATGGCAAAGTCCTGCCTGCGAGAAATCCGTGGAAATAGCTTTGGGCATTGTATAAATACTAGGACATTACAAAGCCTTTTTTACATTTTTTAATATATTTGTTTTTACCAACCATTTTACCAATCAATTTAGTGTACAAATAATCCACTAGAGTAAGAGTAATGCAAGAGGGGATTCTGCTGCTCTTGTCGGCTTAAGCAGCTCATTCCACCAGCAGGGAACCACAAAAGAGAAGAGTCTGGACTGGGTTTGCCTTGTGTGTAGGGATGGCAGAGGCGGACGACGTTCCGTGGAGGAGGGTTAAGGTAGCTGGGTTTCGAACAAGGTAGTAGATTTCAAATTTGCAGCCTCCCAATGAGAGGGTCAACTTTTACACCGTTGCAACACTTGCCCCTACTTTTGTTTTTGCTTTTGTTGGCTTTGATGACAGTTTTTGAGTTCTACTCAGGAAAAAGCACCGTGATCTCTTAATGCTCCTGAGGATTTCTTCTGTGGAGCCCGGAGAGATAAGCAGATTACTTGGTAATTAAACCCTTTCTAACACAATGAGTCCACCTTCCCCAGAAATACAGCTGCAGAAGAAAGGATGGCATTAACGGCATCACTCAAGATGTTATTTATTTTCTTCCTGCTGCTTTGTGCATTTGATTAGCCTTCTCCTGTGCCCGTGGGAGTGCTGCGGAGTCTTTGGGCAGATGCTCCTCAGCAGAGGCAGTGACTTATTGATAAGGGCGTCAGCTCTAACCTTTACTCACAGTGTTGGGCGGTCCGCGGGGAACAGCTGAAAAATGAGCTCTGACGCCCCCACCCAACCCCAAGCCATCCAGGAGAGAGAGGAGGGAAAAGAGAGAGAACTGTGTGAAGCCTCAGTGAACTCCAAAGACTGTGAGATCAATGGAGCAGTGCCCTTGAAGAGGAGTGGAGAGTTAGTGTAAGCTGACAGGAGGGAAAAAAAAGGCCTGGTGCCATGAGGACACAGCAGGGTTATGTGAGGTGACCAGTGCTCAGGTCTTGGCCCAGTGAGGAACTGCCAGACTGGACTCATCCTGTGACCTCTTGATTAATTCAGTCACTGTTACAGGACGAAGGAGGAAACTCTCCTTTGTTGTTTACGAAGTCTAAGTTGCATTAGTCTTGTAAATTTGCATCCATACACTTCCAACTGAACATTTAGGGGTCCTTAGCTTTTGGTAATGCTTTAAGTTATTTTTATGTATTTATTTATTTATTTATTTATTTATTTACTTACAACCACATAAATTGGAAGATATTAAGATTAGAATTGTTTTTGATTATTTAATTTTCTCAGTTAATCTAAATGATTTATTTTTCTCACAAAAAAAGATAATGGGCAATGCAAAGCTCACTTTCATTGAAATTAATTTTCAATTATATTTAATTATTTTCAATGAGAAGTTCATCTGCTGTTACAAAAATGTTCAAAAACTGAGATCTGCAAGATTATCAGTTGCTAAACAGATCTGTTTTCTGATTAGTGATTTTTATGTAGATTTTGTGCGCTATGATGCATTCTCTCTCTTTCTCTTTCTCTCTCTGTCTCTCTCTCTCCCTTCCCCCCCCCCTCTCTCTTTCTGTCTGTCTGTCTCTCTATTAATAAAAACATCAAACTTTTAGAGGGGAGAACAAGTTTACCTGATTGCTGTTTATTTTGTTTTTCCTTTATTGGACCAGATGAACAGTTCTGTTTCAGCCGTTATTTCAATAATGACATTAGGCAAGGTCTCTTGCCTAATTTGCAGGGTTCTATGCAGCTTGTGTAGTGAGTGTGAAGGGATGCCCAGCTCTGGTGATGAAAACAGGCCCACCTAGAACCCATACAGACTGCAATGCTGTACTACAGTTAGAATAAAATGCAGAAATATGAGAGTCTTATCAGATCAATCTAGACAATTTTCAACTGAAATGGCCCAAAAGGGGGCAGTACTCCACAGGACACGACTGACGCTGATTGAAATTTGATATTTGGAGGCAGTACAAACTGTCTAGAACAGTCACAGATAGCATAATATAGTAGAATGTCGTAGAAAAATTCCCTCTCATTCCCCCTCTGGCGGATTCATCCCTAAGGAATAAGCTGCCCCTGGCAGTGAGACTTGCAGTTGCTCGGAGGAGGATCAGATATTGCAGAAAAATGCACTACTAGTAATTATAAAAATCCAGTGTATTCCAGCCAGATAGTTTCAGTTTGTATTATAAATACCAGTCAGGTTTTGGATCAGGTTGGGTTTCAAAATCGCATGTATGGGTTTTTTTTTTTTTGCAAAACTGATAATATAGCTACATACAGAATAATGCCAGAGCATCTCCAAAATGGCAGGACTTGTGTGGTGTTTTCGGTATGCAGTGCTTAGTACCGACCAAAAGTGCTTCAAGGACGAACAACTGGTGAACTGGCTATGGGGTCATGGGTGCCCAAGAATCACTGATGTAAATTTTAGCCCGTCTTGTCCGATCTCACAGAAAAGCTACTGTAGCACAGATTATTGAAGAGGTTCATGCTGGCTATAATGGAAAGGTGTCAGAACACACAGGGCATCACAGCTTGCGATATATGGAGCTCTTTAGCAGCAGACTGGTCAGAGTGCCCATGCCGACCAATGCACTGGCATTCATGTGGGTCTTACTTTGACATGTACCACATACCTGAACACTACTGCTGACCAAGCACATCCCTTCATGGCAGGGTAAAGTGCTCAACCGCGTGGCAAATATTTTTTTTTAAATGGTTTGAGGAACAAGACAAAGATTTCAAGGTGTTGACTTGGCCTCCAAATTCCCCAGTTGTCAGTCTGATCAAGCATCTGTGGGATGTGCTGGGAAAGCTAGTCTGATGCATGGAGGCCCCACCTCACAACTTACAGGACTTAAAGGATCTGCTGTTATCGTCCTGGTCCCAGATCCCACAGGACACCTTCAGAGGTCTTGCTTCAAGCGGTAAAGGCTGTTTTGGTGGCACGAGAGAGACCTACATAATATTAGGCAGGTGGGTTTAATGTAATGTCTGAAGAGTGTATATCAGAACCTACAGCTGTATTTCTTAATTTATTGGAAGGTATTTGTGCAAATCAAAGATCACTTTCAAAAGAAGCCAAGGAACCAAACTTTTGGCAAGTTGTCTTGTTTTGATCCAAGTTTCACAAACACCATAGTACTAAAATGACCCCCTAAATTCATTATTAGGAGTTTAAAAGTAGCTTCAGACCATATAACAGATGTTTGTATATGTTTAAGGAACTTAACCTGTTTTCCAGAGTTGTAAAACTGCTGGAAGAAAATCTTACACAATTCCCCAGTGTTTCACCGTAAACTTTTTATATATTTGTTCTAATTTTATTTATTTATTTTTAAACAGGCCCTCATTTTTGTTGGCTTAGGTTTGGTCTAAGGACCTTAATGTGGTTTGCTGCTTTTTTCCTTTTATGGAGTGGAAGAAGAGCCGATACCTAAGGAGATGCTGGAGGAGCGACGGGATCACAGGGAGGCAGACAGGGAGCTGGAACAAAACTGGTGATGATCAAGATGATGTGGAGGGAGAGATAAAGCAGCAAGTTCTTGGCTGGAGGCTGATAGTGAAGGGAGAGACAGAGTTGCACTAAAAATCAGAAGCATTGAAAATCCCTGCTGATAAAAAAAAGTCAGAAAAACAAAAACAGAACCAGCGTAACCGCTGCAAAGAAGGGACGTTTGGAGATGGACACGCTTCACTTGATGAAATCTGCCTCCCCGCTTTGTAGCGGCATGCACTTCAAGGTCCGACACACACGCTCCGAGGCTGTGGCCGCTCGCATTTGAATAATTCATGTCCACAGAGGCAATTACCTGACACACTAATGCGGCCCCCAGCAGGATAGGGAGTGTGTGAGCATTAAAACAGCTCAGTGCACATACACACACACACACGCCCGCGATTCTGTTGGATAAACAAAAAAGGCTGCCATGGGCCACCTAACTGCCATTGGTCATAATTTATTGGCACATTTTATCTTCCAGTGTGTAATGCTGTGGGTGTGTCTACACTGTGCAGTTTGGTCTGGTGCTAAACCGCAGCAAGACTGACTCTCTCTCTCTCTCTCTCTCTCTCTCTCTCTCTCTCTCTCTCTGCTGCAAAATAAATAAGTCAATATCACGGCTCAGCAAGCACACTGGACATAAGAATAAGAGTCGAAAAAGAAGTGAGAAAATGAATTGCTCCTGGAGCAGGGTCCTTGAATGCTGATTTAAACTGACAACATGCTATTTTTCACCTGTTGAGTCGGGTAGTTGGTGGAACAAGGCGTCACAACCAGTGAAAGTTTGCCCCGGCTGTTCAAAACCGAGCCTCTTGCCTGTTGCTATATTTAGTGCTGGTAATGAGAAAAGGCTGCACATTCCTGTACTTTTATGGACTTCGCAAAAGGTTTCATCAAACAGCAGCTTGTTTACTCTTAAGTTGTTGTGGCGATCCTGCGTGGAACTCTTACCTGTACATACTATAGAACTATATATGAGTCTAAAATCAGGCTTAAATATCAGGCTCATAAAACTGTGACTTTTACTGAATTTGTCATTATCATAGTACGTTTATAATTTATGTTGTTCACCAGTATTACGACACTGATTTGAGATACATCTGTAATTCTTAAGGCCACATGCCTATATAACTGGTGGCTAGTGTGAGGGCACCAATGTTACAATACTCACAAACCATATTCCTCTCAGGAAATCAGGTTTAACAAAATCTGTATTAAAAACAGTCATAAACAGTTCAACCATTTATAAACCCGTTATAAGGATATTATGATTGTAAAGTGATACCTGCTTTTTAATTTAGCACAGTTGAAGCAGAATGTTCTTGCTTTCTCCATGCTTTCTTTTGTCTGTGTGGTGGCCAAGTGAAGTTGTATTCACTAGTTAACCATCTGCTATGTACAGCCTTCTTAGGAGCTCCTGAATGCAGCATTAGAGCAGAGAAAACTCTAACCTAAGGAGGGCAGTGGTACTCCAGGACCAGGATTGGGAACTGACTTAGAAAATTTAAGTCTTTGCTGAACTTTTGACACACTATATGCTATATTTTTAATATAGATTTCAAGTTGCTAACTAGCTCAAGTTGAATCAGAGATTTACATGCTAATTTGCGTTGATGCTGCTGTTTTTTTGGAGATGCCTGCCTGAGTAAGCATTTCATGGTGAGAGAGGAAGAAGTACTTCTCTGTCAAAGTTTTCTCCTGAAACTCTCCTGAAATCTCAATGTTTGGTAATCAGCTATTGGCAATGTGAAGTCACACAGACTACTGTGGAGCCCACTGTCAAAAAAGAATGGTTACTATGCTGATTTGCTCTGAATACCCTCAGAAATCACCTTCTTTCTGAATTAGATTAGACCTTTTTATGTCCACCCAGCTGCAGCAGATGTTTCCTCTCTCTTCATGTTGGAGTACATTTGCATGACTATTGCTTGTTAATCCCAACTGTAAGTGCAACTTGTTGAAAAGGGCTGCAGTTCTGATGCAAAGCAGCTTCCCACACTATAGAACAGATGACAGATTGAACGGCTGCATCATCTCAGTTTAGCACCGAGCAGTAATTAAACACTGCATTAAAGTTCTCTTTATGATCAGATCAGAATTGTCACAGATCCATTAGAAGCTGGTGCTGCCAAGCAAAGAGAATCTTAATTGTGCAATTAATTTGAGCGTGCAGTTCCACTGACAGTTGGATTTATGGTTTCTATCTAGGCAAACTTCAGACGAATGCCTGACAGCTTCTATTTTAATATCTGCTGTTCAGGCCCCTCTCCTGGTATAAGAGCATATGAGCACTAAGCCCTACTGCTGGACTTTTTCCAGGGTTCTAGTCCCAGTTGTGCCAAGTGCATTGGATCTTCAAAGATTCCTAGTGATGCATGTTCTCAGTGGGAAAGAAAGTGTTGTCTTGTTCTCCTCTGTCTCCAAGTAACATGTTAGGCTATTAGCTTGTCCAGATGGGACAGCTTAGTGTTCTCCTTTGAGAGTGCTGAGGTGTAGAAAAATCCTGCAAGGCCAAAATATGATGGCAGGCTTTACACGTCAAAGGCAGTAGCCATTGGACACGTACTGTCCATTTTGACGTAACATCTGTGTTATAAAACAAAAAAAAGGAAAAAATGGTTTGAATGACCTAGTTTCCTTCTAAAAATAAAGATTGCCTTATTTGTATAACGTCTTCCATGTGGTTATGTGCATATAAGCAGTTTTGGGAAAGCTTGCGAATCTTTGTTAGGTTCAAAAACAACCACTCTTTTGTTTGATTTCCAAGTCATTGCAGTGGACCTTTACAGCATGTACTTTCTCAAATGGTGACAATTATTCACAGTAGATGATATCTCGGTGCCCTGAATAACTTTATAGACAACACACACACACAGACACACTCACACACACACAAACAGCTTCTCCAGAGCCAAACAGAAAGGTCAGGTGTCGACATTTCTGGCACTATGCGTTTCCTCTGTGTGCTGAATGCCTCAGCTGAATGTGAGGGGCGAAAGGAGTAAATCTCAGGAAAACAAATTGTTAAACTGCAGAGGCATGTGGTTCACTCCTAACGTAACTTTTTACTGGGGTTTCGAAATAATGCACAGAGGGTAACTTTAGCTTTGGGTGATATTTAATTGCATTGACTGTGGCAGGGCCACACCTGCATTGTATTGAGTGTCACATTGAATAGTCTTGGCCGAGAGTCTCAGCCTGGTGCTGCAGCTTGTCAGGCTGATTGTGGGCAGACACAACCTTATCTGAGCGGACCACTGATGAGGGAACCGCAGAGGACAGAGTGACCGCCACAGGACCCTGTGTTTTTAAAGAAATAGAGGAAAATCAATCAGCGTTCACCTTACTGCGGAAGTAATCAGACATCACATTTGATGTCCGAAAGTTTGCTTTTTTTTTTCCCCACTAGAGCTACAAGGCTTATGTATAAAAACTTGTATCCCACCAATAAGTACTTTACAAATGGAATTACTAAATCATCACAAACTTGCCTTGAAACCTGCCTGTTTTTCAGTCATCTCAATTAGACTTACTTATGTGGGTTCTGACACTTACATACTGTTTCTTCAGGGCCCATATAAAATATCCAATTGTCCCTGCTTTATTTATTTCATTTTTAATTTAAAGAGTATCAAAACACCCGGTTTGCCTGATATCACAAAAACAAACAAATTAAGCATATTTACATATACATGCTTGTTTAGCCTATAGCAATTTATGCAATATATATGTAATGCCATTTACGTATATCAGTCTTAAAGGCATAGAAAGTTTGAAGGGATAATGTACTGTAAAATTGAATTATGACTGTTTTTAGTAGATAAAACCACAAATGTCATAAGTTGACCTCAGGAGAAAAAAAAGAGAAATTACTCTTATTTATTTAAAAAAGGACAGCAATAAACAAATGAATGTAAGCATACTCAGCGACAGACCCAATTCAAAAAGAAAATTGTCAGTATAATTTTTCTCTTGGCTATTCTTTTAGTAGTGTGTCCACCCAGCTGTTTTGTCAGTTGTTTCCATAGTAACAGACTGCAGGGGGTGGGGCTGGGTAGAAATATGAGGCCTTTATTCCTCCAATGGGCGTGTCTTTGGAATTCCATCCTAGCCTTGGACTGACCTGCCCAAGGATGATTTGAGACAAAAGTTAACCGCCAAACTTGTGGTTATTTATGGAGTGAAGGCCACACACGGCTGTGATGAACAGGGCCGCAGTCCGTAGTCTCTGAGAGGCGTGTCTGCCTCTGCTTTAATATAATTAGCTGTCTCTGAGAGTTATGCTTTTAAGCTCGCTGCTTTACGGTGAGGATGAGATCATGTTCTGCAAGTTTTGCTTACAAAGTGCAAAAATGAGACAGCCACTTCTCCTCCTGTCCTTCTCTGCCATAGTTTCAGCCAAATGCCTCCGTTTCAGGTGTCAACGTGACGCCATTTGCTAACTCTGCTTCAGTTCGAGGGGGCAAGGCTGAGGCTGAGCCAAAATGGCAGCAGTCGGGAACACTCTGAGACTTGGCAGCCTTGTGTCTTTTCGACAGTGTATGAATTAGCAGGTTGAGTAGAACCTGAGCTTTCTCGCTCCAGCTGAATGATGTGGTGCTGAGAGTGAAAATGCTATTAATTAAACCCTCTGCCGCTCACCCAGTTTGCGTCATCTGAAGTCTCAGTGGGACAGCCACTTCAATTTCATTTATTTATTGTTATTTATTCACTCACTGGTAAAACTTCTGGGTCTACAGTTGTCTTTTGCTATACTTTTTATATGCAGAATTACGTATTAATAGTTACACTGTTGCACAGTAGCAAAATAATGTGTAATTACATTCTGTATCAACAGGTTTTAAGTCTATACTTTTGACTTGTTCCTGGTTGTTGCAGTATGAAAGGACAACACTGGCAAAACAGCAGTGTGCACAACACACTCCCATTGAGCCTCATATCTGCTTCTTTACTTTAGCACTGGAGCAACAAATTTAGTCGCTCAAATTGCTGTTGTAAATATATCCCCAAAGCTTCTAAACCTCAGAGATATATTTATATTTCAGAGATATATTTATATGTAGGTTTAATTATAGTTCATTCCCCCTTTTTACCCTCATTGTTGATCTGTCTGAGTGTGCTGCTGTTGTGTTGTGTTGTATGTTCCACCTACGGTCCACCTATGGACGATATTTCGTCTCACTGTGTACTTGGTGTATATGGCTGGGATGACAAAGTTCTGCTTGACTGAAAGAACTGTGAATGTAACTCAGCATCCATATGCCTGCATGATGTACGTCCATATGGACTCCACTGTTGTCTAAAGTGGCTGACGAGTATGTCATACAGTGTCCTAAACCACACTGACGAGTCTGTGCCACCTTAATGAAAAGCTGGGTGGAGGATGAGCTGGTGGATGGAATTTTTGAGGCTGTGTTTACAGGTTAGATTTGGGTGAGGATTGACTATTCTGGTGTTTGCTAGTTTCTGAGCTCCAGTGCTTGTTTTAGCTGAACTATATCTGGGGTATGTAGGGCAGCTGGTGACCTAGTGGTTAGGGAGTTGTCCCTGTGATCAGAAGGCCGCAGGTTTGAATCCCAGGACGGCTAGTGGCACCACTGAGGTACCCTTGAACAAAGTACCATTCTCACACACTGCTCCCTGGGCGCTGTGTCACTGGTCTTCCGCTGCTTCACTTGGTGAATGGGTTAAATCCAGAGAAATAATTTCACACTGTTCACACTTTGTGCTGTGCTGTGGTGTGTTCACATCTGACATCTATAAAATGTAGATTTTATTTTATACTGTCCTGTATTTTGCCTGTGAGAAGTTTGGGGACCCTTCACTTTTCACATTTTTGACCCCTTAAAATGTCACTTACCCCACGCTTAGGTTTATTAGGTTTATTATTTATTACATGGAAGGTAGTACACATGAACAGAGTAAGCCCTAGAGTGTAGAAATGTGTCATAAAGGTCTGGACTCATCTGAAGGTAGAGCTGCACAAACATAAGTATTACAATTTTACTGCTACGTAATGTGATTGCAAGGCTTTTCACGACATTCAAGGGTATGATATTCATATCATCACTTTTCTAGCATTAAATATTTGTAAATATTTGTAAATATTGTTTCAAATGGTATGTTCACCCCTATCCATACAGTCCATATAGGGAAAATAAGCTACAAAAACCCATTTCAAATCATAGTTTTGATGTCACAAATCCAACACATTTAAAAATATCTCCTTTCACCCAGTAACTCACATGGAGCTGTGATTGGTCGCCCTGTCAAACACTGTGATTGGTTAGAGACCTTTTGCAATGTCAGTATTGCAGAGACCGATATTGCGATAACAATTAACAGACGGAATATTGTGCAGCCCTATCTGGGGGTTAATAAATGAGCATGTTTTCTGTGTTATTTAATAATATTATATAGAAAGCTGATTAGATGTCGTTGTTTTTCTTTGCACAAATAGCAATACTGAAGGAACATCTGACAAAAGTCCTATCTTGTAAATGAGGCTACAGCCCATGCGATGACAGCACTTTTCAGCAGTCAAATCTTTCAAGTGTTTAAACCACATTTGGACCAAACGCAGAATAAACTTAGGTATTGGTGAACAGCTGTTTGATGTTGGTGACGGACAGTGCATGTGTAACATACTCTTCCATAAGATGGGAAATGGTCAGGTCTTTAAGCCTAAAACTACATGCAGAGAGCCCTCACAAAGGCCTTATCGAGACCCCTCTGCTCACCCAAAAGAAAGTGGCATTTGATGTTCACCAGCAATCTCCTACATTTTCTTCTTCTTGTCTCCCTCTGATTGTACTAGAGGCCATAAACCCAGCGTGACTTTTCGAAGGTTGGAGCACCGATCAAACATGGCGCTTTGTCTGGTGCCCCTGCTGGGAAAATTACCCCCACGCCCTTCCATTACCCAAGCTGGGGACATTTAACTTCAATTGCCTGTTTGAAACCTCTTTTTTTTTCTTCACTGCAATCGTACCTTTGTTTTCTCTCTCTCTCTCTCTCTCTCTCTCTCTCTCTCTCTCTCTCTCTCTCTCTCTCTTTCTCTCTCTCTCTCTCTC
>JBBPCZ010000007.1:7131437-7151196 GCA_037974445.1 Brycinus macrolepidotus
TATATACATATATATATGTGTGTGTGTGTAAAAAAACAAGTGTAAATAGGCCTATACCAAAAAAGGCAAAATGTAAATATTAATTATATTAATTATTAATTTTATTCTTTAATTAATTCTTTATTTTAGGACTCGTTTTATGATTTTTGGCCAAGTAAAAGGCAGAATTTCAGACAGCTGAAAAAAAAGGTTGCTGAAAAACAAGTGATATGTATCTTAGTTTCTTTTAAGATGTAATCCTGTTACTGAACATGCTCAGGTGTATTCAGTTCTTTATTCACATCTTAAACACAATCTTTTTGATGCTGGAAACTTGCGATCCATCAGGATAAGAGCTGAGTTTAAATGAAATGCTAGGAAATAGTGTGTCTGCTTTCTTTTCTCTCATTGATGGTTCAAGCCAAACATTTCAGAACTTTCCCAGATAGAAACATTGATATGACCTGAACCTGGGCCACATCTGCATTTACTTGTGGCCTGTATGCCATACAGAATGACAGTTCAGAAGGAGGTCAGTTGTGGTCACCAGAACTTACACGTTTACTCTCTTTATGTTTACTACACATTTATGCAGTCATGAAAATGCAAAACTTTTATACCTGAATGATTCCATAAAACATAACAGTAATACATATTGCTATTGTTATCATTATTATTGTTTTTACATCCCATTTATCAGTTCTTAAATTTCATAAACTGATTTATTAGTGGACCAGCTTTGGTCAATATCAACGTTCCTATTAAAAGTTAAAACCTTTTTTCTTTCTTCTGTAAAGTTCCACAGTTCCTAGTTCATGTTGCACTCTTCTGTAAGTTGGAGGCTTTGTTCTGACAGCAACTATATGTTGGTGGAAATAGATCAGATACATCCCAAGGACATTCAGTGCACCCATGACTGTACGGAATGACTGACAGGCCAATATGTGAGCCTCTGTCTTCTGTCTTGGGAACCGCTGAACTAAAAGGGCGTCTCAAGTTCTCAGAGCAGAAAAAAGCTTTCTTTGAATGGCGTTGTTACATAAGGGGATACACAGCCAATGGTGTGCATACAGATGAAGCCATGAGAGTCGTGGCAGTATGATGACGATGATGTGAGTTGACGTGCGGAAGGAAACAGCAAGGCTGCTACACGAGGCCGTTCCACAAAAGGAAAGGTCTGATCGATGGTGTCTTGAGAGCGCTATCAATCAGCGTGGCCAGTAAATTATGGCTTTATTAGTATTGAGCCAGGCTCCTTCTTGCATGCAGCACAAGGAGAGGCCTACTGAGATGCATCAAGATGCAGCCAGTGAAGAGACGGACCTTTACTTACAACCTTGGCTGATCCAGTGTCCATCGGATCATTGTGACATTAGTACACATTGATCCTGCTGATGTCGTTGAGGTAACTCATGAGAAACAGTGATGAATGGGACATTGTGAAAACTGTAGTTTTGTGTTAAGACAAAAGGGGAACCAGATTTCTGTGAAGAGAGGCCTACAGGTACCAAAAGGTCAGCAGCCTGGTTTTTCTTACTTTTCATCCTCTTGCAGCTACTGAATCACAGTGAAATGTTACCGGTTTAAATGGAAAGAATGCTTAAGAGAGTCCTTCAGAAAGGCAATTTATTAAAAGGATAAATATGAGGGGGAAAAATGCAATGCAAAATATACATCAGGAGTAATTTCTTTTGGTTCTGGAGGGCTGGTGTCAAGCATAGACTGATACTGGGCACCAACTCTCTCATTCCTCCTAAACCTGGGATATAACAGATGAGCAGAATCAGGTGTGAGAGAGGTGATTCCAGCACCAAACTGTGCTGGATACCAGCACTCTCACACCTAATTCAACTCATCTGTTATTTATCAGGCTTAGTAGGTGTGAGACAGCTGGTGTCCGGCACAGCTCTCTCTCACACCCAGTATATCTGGTAAATAACAGATTGAATCAGGTGTGGCCGAACAGGGGAGTCTCTGAAATTCTAACGTTTTGAGATTTGCGATCTATAGAAATTATGTATTCACATTAGGGGTGGCCAATATTGCAAAAATATGCAGTTCAGCTAGTTTTCATGATAATCGATGCACTTCACAGTATTCGGCCTGTCTGATTACATATCTGTAGCCTAAGAGCAGGTGAGTTTTACACCCATAAAGGCCTTAATTTTGTCATTTGAGACCAATTTGTAAAAACCTGCGTTGTTGAAACCTCCCAAGTAAAGCAACTCTGTGTATTCATCCTACTAAAACAATTACAGTTCATACTGTTCTCAGAGTTTATGTAACTCACAAGTTAGCAACACGCTACCCGAAGCGATGAATCATAGAAAATGAGTACCCTGCGACAGCTATGTCATTATATCATGGGTCTAAGAGCACTGATGCAGCAATGATAGATGAGACACACCTGTTAATGAGGATGATTATACAGCAGTCAGCAGCAATAGTTTACTGACAGAACTGCTAGTATTAGCATCTCTGAAATGGCAAACATTAGCATCTCAGGAGACGGCAAGTAACTCTTTACTTCTAATGTAAAGAGTTTTCATTCCATTTTGATTGGTTCCTTCATTCTGAAAGTTTAACAAAGTGTAAAGGGTGGCTTGTGTGTGGAAAATCTGTAAAAATGGAGATACATAGTTTTCTTTGTATAGTGATGATATAAGTGGTAAAAACAATGCTGTGTAGCATGTCAAGATGCTCCCCCACCAGTGTGCATTGTGGAAGATTCACTGTTGTTCCTATGAGATACCAAGTTGTAGGTGCTAGCTTTTGTTTACCTTGCCACGGTCCTAGGTCCTAAAACTCTGAGAACCGCCCATCTATTCTAAATACATGGAGATATTTTTCTTTCTTCTGAAAAGAAGAAAGATTGTAATGATAATCAGCACTGCATACTTAATGGCTATGATATATAATGGCTATGATAACTACTCATAACTGTGGTCCAACTAAGGACCATTTTCTCTGCTGTTTTGTAAAACTACTTCCTTTTAGCGCAGTGGCAACAGCCAGTGCCTCAGGGGCTGGAAAGAGTTAGTAAAGTCAGGCCGTGAAGATGAGGCAGCAATTCACACACGCTCAGAGGCCGTCTGAGCATCTGAGCACTGTTTACGAGGCTTTAATCCAGCTGCCCTCTCCTCTTCTCCAATTGTAATTACAGGCCTTAAGCCGTCGCATCCACTGGGGCAGTGCTGGACCAACCTTCCACAGACTCCACTGTATTCATTAGCCATCGCCATCACGTTCCCTTCAACAATTCCTCTTTCTGACTTTCTGACATAATATTCTTTTCTCTCACTCTTTCTTACATAGCTTTCTCTCTCTCGTTTCCACATTGGTATTAGCATAGTAGCATGCTCTGATGCTAGTGGATTACTGCTAATACCGTGCTCTTAATGTGGATCATGATTAGCCTCCAGAACTCAGGGCTGCTGGAGGAAGGGATCATCACAGTTTAGTGCATGCCTGAGAGCATTTACTTTAGAGAAATCCAGTGGAAAGGAGGCAACACCTGACACTAACTTTAAACTTTGGATTTTTTTGAATTAAAATGCAAGATGTGCAGATTATTATTATTATTATTATTATTATTATTATTGTTGTTGTTGTTGTTGTTAGAAGATGTGCAAAGCATCAAGCACAAATATTAAATATAGGAAATCACAAGTACTTTACTTTTAAGTGCTTTTGTGTCAACAATGGATTCCGGATTACCAGTGGCACAAAGAGTAACCTTTCCATTCAGTAACTTACTTATTCAACACAACATTTTTATCAGTCTGTCTGTCTATCTGTCTGTCTATCTATAATCTATGTATTATGTGATATTGAACTGTTATTATTCCTCTATTTGTCAGGGAATTTTTCACATAGTGTAAGTGGCAGCTAGTATTTTCAAATTAAGTGAAAATATAAGAAGCATTGTTGCACAGCCCTCTTAGAGCTTGAGATGTTTTACTGAACCTGACTTTCGGTGATGCACAGCATAAGAAACATTCAAATCGAAATTTCAGTGTACAAATCCGGTCTCAAATTACATCTGAAGTGGCTTTAAAAGGTCTTAAAACAGTATTAAATTGAATGTGATGACTTCAGTTTTAGTTGCTAACAGGCAAGCAGGAACATCCAGTGCATCAAAGTCAAAGCACTCATAAATAAGAGTCAACACACTGCATATTATTAGGGTAACTAAACACAAGTCCAGAAAGCAAACAACAAGACTACAAGGAGTGAAGCCAAATCCTGGGGTGTATATGGGAGAGTAAATGATTCGTAAACCAGCCACGACTGTGGGTGATCAAGCAGGGAGTGGGTCTGTATCAGCTGGGGGCTCTATGCGTATCACCATATCATGCCTTGTCAAGATTTCAGGACATTATAATGAGGCCCTTACTAGATGGTCCTATCTTAATCCATTCAGTTAATCCAGTCTGAGAAAGCAGTAGATTAGGGAAGATTAAGGCTGGAATGGGACAAATAAATGGGCCTGTTACAATGCAGCGCAATGCTCTGTCTGCACCGCCTTCGCTCTGGAGCACTTCACTGTTAAGATCAGAGTGTCCCGTAAGCACTATTACTCAAGCTTAGCTCTATCATCCTCCTTGTCCTTTGTGGAATACATGCTCACTTTCATTTATGCTCTCTCACACAAACATGCTCTCTCTCTCTCTCTCTCTCTCTCTCTCTCTCTCTCTCTCTCTCTCTCTCTCTCTCTCCCTCACCCACCCCATTTCTAAAAACTCATCCTTTCTCTGCTGCAAAAGCTAATATTTTATCAGATCTCATTCTCCATCCGCCAACAGATTAAGACGGAAGAGAAAAGATTCATAAAACAAATCTAGTCTTACAATTGAAAACTCATTGAGGCCAGAGCAGACTGCGATGAGGGCTTTCCAATAAGGCCGGCTGTGCCGTCCTCAGCAGGCTCTGTTGTAATTGCGTTGACCCGGTCCATGCCACACTAGCCTGGTTTTCTTATCGAGCCTGCCTAGATAAGTCCTCAGCTCCAGACTTCATTAAATATCTGATCTATATTAAATAGTCCAGGGTCCCTCGGCTAATGCTTCCGCCGACGCCATCCTAGAGGCTCCAGATCATCTCATGCTCAGCGATGAAATGACCTACACCTCTGTCTTACCTCCACAGATAGTGTTTGTCTTTGCCTGTCCTTTCTTCACCCACTCATTACACAGTCAAGGCCAGTTTCTTCAGATTATTATAGTCTATAGCAGTGTTCTTGCTGCCCCTCCCCTTGCTTAACACTATGGCCAATCAGAGACTTCTGCAGAAGTTAATAACCTGACCAGGTGTTGCAGACTCTGGCTTGAACTAGACTTCTCAAGAAGGTGGATCTCCAGGGCCAGGGTTGGTGAGCACTGGTCTACAGATCACAGTAGAAGAGCAGACACACTGGCTTACTCATATTTAGCAATATCTTGTCATTATGTAGGAATCTGTCACCGATTTCATTTAAATTTTCCTTTTTTTTCTCCATTCACCCTCCCAAACTCCACATCATACGTCATAACGTAAGTGCTCACTTGTCAATGGAAGTGCAAATCATGGTAAATTTAGAAATGGAACCCCCTTGAATTTTTGCAAACCTGAAATGGGAACAGATTGCCAAGTAGATAATTTAACCACTCTTAAGGTGTGTTCAGACTTGGTAGGTTTGGCTTCTTGGTAAGATTGCTATTTTTGATGCACTTTGTTGGAGTCAGTGGCAGCGCTGGCACGCCAACCCTTGTGCAAGTCAAAAAAGTAGACTGAGACCACCTAAGAAAGTTGGTCTCGGTTTGCTTCCAGATGAACTCTGGTGTGGCTTGTTTGAAGAATGAACATGACATGGACCAACGACATCTAAACAGACCAAAAGCAGAATGAACCATTGTCTCCCATCTGTGGACCTGCTTTGGTGACACATTTTTGAAGTTATTTTGATGCATGCATTAGCATTTCTTCATAAGCTCTGAATTGATTTGAAAGAGCAAATTCTTATATAACAGAGAAATTTGGTTCATATTAAGAATTAATGTGACAACAAAACCATAAATCTGAGCCTCTTCTGAGCACGACAAGGGTAACACTGGCAATGGGAAGAAACAATGAGAGGAACCAAAGGAGGAACCCAGAAGTCTTTATATTACCAATGACTCAGATAGGTTATCTTAAAAGAATGAGCATGAATAAGTCCATGACTGCCATGAGGACATTACTGTGAACAAGTAAGGAGCTCACTGTAGTGTGACATGGGTATAAAGTGTCAATGAAGGAACAGTAACAGCTCTGCTGTCTAATTTAATGTTAACTTGAATATACTTTAAAAGAGACTGAAGTTTACTGGACTCATTTGCAATGTTTACACATGGCTGTTTACTGTGAAAAGTTCTTGACTGATTACATTTCCTAATAATGATCAAGTTAACATAAACACGTTGTTGTTATACGTGATGGAGATGCCTCTTTGCCATGCGGTTCTGATTGATAACGCATCTCAGGATGTCTTTCAAGATTCTGGCAGGAATTCCCCCAAGGACAGGTGCAAAGAGGAAGTCTGGGAGTGCTTTTGTTTTATAGAACAAAAACGCAGAGAGTGTTTCTTGGTAAACACTTCTACACTGACCTTTTATTATCCTTCATTATCTTTAAGCAATGATGTTCAGCTCTAGTGCAGATGACAGCCAGTGAGTGGGGCCTTTATTCTCACCATGAGCCTTTACACTTATGACTGCTGGGATTTCACAGGTGTTTCCGTAGAGGACTATTATATACTATTAGCAGGTGCTTCTCTGTATTTCTGCCTCCCCTAGCTGTCTCACATGAGGGATTCTCATGCCCACCCATCTGGGAGCTCATGTCCCACATCTGGAAGACTGTTTTTGCTTGATTGTGCGATGAGCAAAGCTTACAGTGTACTTCCCTCCTCTGTTTCACACTGCTGTGGTGTCCACCCAGACCCAGTTGGCTCCCACCTACTCGATCTTTCCACCATTCTCGGCTAGTTATTGAAGTTGCCATTTTATGGAGGCCGTTCCATTTGCACCTCCGCTTAGTGTCAGTCCGGTGTCCCTCCATTCATAACCAGCATATTACATACTGAAGAGAGAATGACACCTGGAGCCTGTCTCTCATAAAGGAGGGAGCAAAGTGCTAAGAGTAAGCTATATTGCTTTCTGTGCATGTCTTGTCATACTGAGCCTTTACACTCAAATTTGGTGTTATGACTTCCCTTTTACTTTCATTGAGGTTCTTAGGGGTCCAAATACTCACTGTATAATTATGCAGTGTAATAAGAGTCATAACTTTCATCTCCAATAGGAAATCTAGCATGCTCAAGATAAAGTTTAAATTCCCTCAGACAATTTATGTCGCATTGTCCAATCTAGTGGAATAGTATTTAGTCTTTTGCAGCATAACGTGATGAAATGTTATGCTGGTACAATGCAGAACAGCGTCTAATTACACAGGACTACATGTGCCAATAAATACAATGGTGTGAAAGAAGTACAGACAACATTAAATTGGTGTATGGATTGCTGTGACATAAACTAAAACAGACAATTTTTACCTCAAAACTATGCAGAAAGACTAAAGGCTTTGAACATTGAAGGCTTTTGCTGCTGTTTAGAAGTTAAGATGTCCTTGGCCTTTGGAGGACCACTCTTTCTTCCTCATTAGACTAAACTGATGGAGCCTATCCTTTGTCACATTCTTGAGGACTATGCTGAAGACTGACAAAAGCAAAAAGTGTCTAGTCTTTTTTTTCTGGGATCAGTAATGCAAAACGTCGACCCCTGAGCAAATGTCACAGGCTCTTTAGCCATGCTTGACATGAGAGGAGCTGTCTGAAAGGCTATTGGAAATCCATGCTGTCTTCTTAAACTGGAACTTATATTAGCATAATGTTGCAGCAAAAATCCTTTAATGCAGTCTTGGCCTCTCACTGAAGTTTCGAGGCAATCCAGTGATGCATATCATGTTCATTTGTGTATTACGTGATATTTATTGTAGTTACCCCTAAAGGCTACAGTGTACTTACTGTTAACCACTGGTGTATGCATGCATACATGGCGGCTGTGCGAGCAGCATCGTTCACACACTCGTCTGTGTACCCGTTGTCTGTCTGAAGGATTAAAGGCTATATCAATCAGGGGGCCAGTCTGGGCCAAAAAAATTCTGTACTGGCACAAGAAGATCTTCTTTGGTTAGTACTTCTGATTTAGAACAACAAGGTCAACGATGAGCATAACAAGAGATGAGGAGACCATATTACTGCTGTAATGGCGTGAACAGACAGTAGAGGTGGGAATTGCTGTGGTTTGTTCACTCCACTGCTGACAACGCATCACATAATGGTACACTGACCTTCAGTGCTTATGTTAGTATTGCATCTCGCGGATGCATCAAAATCATTTTGGAGGATGTGCACAACCGATATTTTAACCGTACGTGGGTCAGCCAGGTTTAAGACCAAGTGTAAAGTTGCCCTTGCAAGTGAAGATGCATCAATCATTGCTGTTTTCCTATTTAATATAATAAATGTATATCTCATTTGTTTATGTCAATATTACTACTACTACTACTGCTGATACTAGTACTACTACTACTAATAATAATAATAGTGCAATACATATAATTAAATATGTATTTATTAATAAAAAGTATAAATAGTTACATAAGGAGTTACATTTGCATTCTGCACTGTAGTTATGTAGTTTTGTATATTTACATAAATGCTACTATGACTACTACTAATAGTAATAATTGTGCAACATATAAAATTAAATGTTTTTATTAATAAAACGGTAGTTACATAAGGACTTAGGTTGACATTCTGCACTGATAGTTGGTAGTCAAGCGTTTTCTTTTTGTTTCTATGTGATATGGACTTTCTCTGCTTGTTCTCTGAGAAATGACAAGACGCCTTTGATATTGCTTCAGTAAAGAATGTTCTAGTCAGTTGAGATTTCTGTGCTGGACATTTTATATTGGGCTTTCCTTTGTTCATAAAAAGCTGTCATAAATAAAATCCTCAATATATGACTGTGTGTGGTTTTGTTACTCATTTTGCTGATGTGTTGGTTTTTTTTTTTTCCTCTCGGCAGGAGGCTCCAGGAAGCCCCACAGTTTCAAACGTGCCTCTGGACCGGCCTCGCACAGAGCTGGAGCGACGCATCTCACACTCACTGTATCCCACAGCCATCGAGGGCCTGGATGACACCCTGAGCCCCCGACCCGCCATCTCCAACAGGATGATAGGTAAGCAAATATCAACATACACACTGTGCATCAAAAGTTTTCAGACGCGCAGCTTTTTGTGCTGATTTGAATAAAAATAAGCATGTTTTCATTGTCAGCCAGGCAAAACATGAGTTATTAGATTTAGCTTCCTATTGTGAAGTCAGCACTCAACAGCACTGGGAGCTTTCTGAAGCACCTGTGGACTGAACATGATAAGCATGAAGCTGAGAATTGGAAAATATCAGATAGATGTACATACATACATGCATATATGTATGTATGGCTGCATTGCATGTATGTATAGGCACACACATCCAGTCTGTGCAAACCAGCCTTCCATGGCTGTGTGGTTCTGTAATTAAGGTTTAATGTCATTTTCACTCCTGAACTCCATCCAGTCTCATCCTGCATGATTTCACACAGGTATTTCCCCTCAAACTCAACATCACTTTTTCCTCTCATCACACAATTGGAATTGGCAGTTCAATTCTTTCACTGCCAGAGCTGCCAATTCTCAGTGGACTTATCCGCCACGCTGTTGCAGCTCTGAACAGCATTCTTGAGGAATACGTTCCTCTCCCCGAAGATTTTTTTTTTTCTTTTTGCTTCTCTCCACACTTCTCATTCTGGCCCTGTTTGTGCAGATGTCTCTCTCCCTCTCTCTTTCTTCTCATGCACTCTGTCTATTCACTCTGCCCTACTTGCCACAATTGCCTCCCCTGACAGGCAGTGAAGCACTCTTTCAAAAAAAAGCCTGCGTGATCATAAATATCTCCAGCAGCTGCATGAAAGAGTTTCTAAAACTGCAGCACTTCAAGGGCTCGAGCTTCCAGCCCCGACAGCATGCACAGGACAAATGAGCAACGTGGAAAAGTTGCAGAAAAGTTTAGCACCGGGAGGATGGGGGCCATCACGATCAGCAGGCTTGACAAATTGTCATATTTTCTGTCAGTTTTTTTTTTTTTAATGCTCTTCTGTTTGGTGTCTCCTTGCTTGTCAGTTTATTTTTGTTTGGTAAACACATATCAGACGTTGTCACACCGTTATGAGCGATAAGGCGTCATTACACGGACCATTTCTGTCAGTCTAAATGACACTGTAGAAGTCGCATGGCCTCCCATTTAAGAGAACGGTGAGTCGCACAGTGATATATGGCCTATGTCTGGAGTGCTAGGAGAGTGCTGGGAAAAAGCACCAAGGTGAGGACCTGACTGACAACGCGTACTGAATCATGTCAGAAAGAGAGTCTTCGGCAGGCACAACTCATTTCACTGAATCCACCAAATGTATCACCTGTCACTCAAAAGTAAGGACATGCAAGGGTCCAAGTTTGCAAGGTTAGTCTGATAGTGTCCTCCTAGGGAGACACAATGATAGACGGCGGAGAAGAAGCCTCTGCTCTGGTCATTAACCTGAACTCTGCGCTGCAAAATACCATTTATAGTGGAACCGGTCCCTGTGTCACATGAAATGAAATAAAAAATTAAGCCACACTCTTGTTGTAAATGCTAAAAAAATGGAAAGCTGTCATCAGTAAGATGAAAAAAAAACCTTTTTTTTTCTGCTTTACAAACCAGCATACCCTGAAAAATCTGCCTGACTTTATATGTCAAAGTAATTCGCCTCTGTCACTCAGAACACTCAGAGCTTTTAGATTAGAACTTTAGATTAGAAGTGGTGCCTTTCAAAGCTGTTGATTTAGAGAGTAAAATGCCTTCATGTCTAAATTTTAAAAAATGGTTATCCCCATTAAAATGTAAGAATCTCCCATTGTGCTGGAGTGATGCTGGATCTCAGAACAGGTAAAAATCTTACAAATATGGAAATGACTGAAGGGTGGCAGATGTCACCCTTCTTTTTTTTTTTTTTTTTTTTGTTTTGTTTTTTTTGCGGTATTCTGATTTATAAAGAAATACGTGGGACAAGGAGTGAGAAAACAGAGTAGTAGTGTTAGCCAGAGTTAAGCAAGGCATTAGAATGTAATACATGACATGAAATTGCTGCTCTGAGCTGTGAAAACTGTGTATATCATAACGGCAGAGCTGCTGAAAGGCACAGAAAAGGATTCCCAGTAAACCTGAACATGAATTGGTGGGATTTGCTGTGTTGCTGAGATTCTCTGGGGGGTTTGGTGATTTAGTGTACATGGGAATTTATTGATGCTGACGTAATAAGAATCCTGAGCGCTCTGAGATACGTTTTAAAGTCAACCTCAGATCAGAAATGACCTTTTTTTACTCATTAGTTCATGTCCCTGGTCATCCTGAGTAGAATTCATCATATCATATCAACTGCAAGGCCCATATGTGAACATATCCGTACTCTCATAGTTACTGAATAGTTTATAGTTGTCACCGAATAATGTGTTTTAAGATTAATAGTGCAATGAAAAGGGTTAAAAACTAAAATTCTTGTTTTGCTATCTTTAGTTAAAACATAAAGACTTTTGTCCCTCTAAAACATGTTCTATATCATCAGCAACTGGCAAAAATGCCATTTACCAATAATATCATGTTTCACCTTCCTCTCCCACCATCATGTGAAACACTCAACTGGCTCACAGATCCTCCCTGACAGTGCAATTCACTCGGATATAGGCTGTGTCATGGTTTGGAAGGGAAGTATTCAGTGATTTCACTTGGACTTTAAAGGAGACCAAAAGCTCTTAATTATAATGGCTGTAAATGTTATGAGATTTTAAATAGTAACTTTGAGCCGTTTCTCATGCAGTGTTCCAACATGTTCCTGATTGGCAGCCTATGGCTTTCCATTACCGGGCGTCTACATTAGCCCTGTAGCTTCAGTTAAAGGCCCTAAACCTCAGATACCAATCTTCTCCTGGCTAGTCATTTACATTTGGTGTGAGTGGGAAATTGTGTGAATGTGATTTTTCCAACCTTTCTCTTAATGGTAGAAAATGGTTAGAAGAGTGTTTTGGATAGAATCAATGCTACTGTGTGGAGACTGTCACTAGCAGGGCTTTACTGTGAATTACTGAGTGCTCTGAACCAGCTCAATATTGATTTAAATTTTCTTTCGGAAGGACATGTTCAGTTTTGTTTAAAGAAAAAAGGGAAGAAAGGGAGGAAAACGTGGCAGTCGTTGAGGTAAAGCAGTCAGAGTGATGGAGGGATAGGCTAGTTAATCTCGCTACACACTGCCATCTCATCGATCGGCACGCTGTGTCTCGCTCAGATTGATAGTTTGAGGTGTTGGACGACGGTCAGAAGGATGGGCCGCTGTCTGCGCAAGTGTGTATGTATGAGACCCACGTGTGTACACACACAAACAGGAGTGATTCTTCTAACTGTCTGCCCCACTACATCACCTGGTGACATCCTCAGCTGTTGCTTCCTCCTGCTCTGTTAGCTAGTAACAGTGGATCAAATCACTTTTATTTCTTTCTCTCTTTCTTTTTTCATTCTTTCTTTCTTCCACTGCCTTACTGCCCTCTCTTTCCATTCTCTCTCTCTCTCTCTCTCTCTCTCTCTCTCTCTCTCTCTGTAGTATGAGTTGTGGACACTCTCCTTCTTCATCACACACTTCTCTGTGATCGGGGACATTAGTGAGATCACAGGCTGTGCCTGGAGCTCGGCCTTAATTGAAAAGTCGAACTAGAAGCAGAAAGTCATGCTGTGTCGCAAATTGAGGGTCCCGTCGATTGCTTCTGGGCCTGCTGTTCAGTGGATTTGTCCAGGTTTAAACTGAATAAATAAACAAATAAATAAACATGGGGTAGGGAGTTTAGGAAAAGGGACATGAGGGTGAAGAGGGCATGCTGGGACTTCACCTCGCCGTGGGATGTGGGGTGCAGGCAACTGCCGCTGTTCAAGGAAGCATCAAATAAGAAGGAGGAGGAGAACCGCGGTCAATTTTCTACACTTCTGGAAAAGACTGGTTGAAGGACACTGACACAGGCCAGTTTGATGACTACTGACCCCCTTTTACTTTATAGTGGGCAATATGAACTCATCAATATGAACTTATGATACATCATCACTGATGGAGTTTGTGTCTATTAGATGTATAGATCTAGGTGCAGTTCTGCTCTTCAGGACTGTTTTGTTCACACTGACTGTGACATGTTGCTACATCCTACGGCAGCTCAACCAACCTGGAGGAGCACACAGCATCACTGACAACTTCAGCAAGTGCATCAATATTATTACTGTCTCCGAGACCATCACCACATGCCCCACATAGTAGCAATGAATGACTTCAGAGGTCCATGCACTGCTGAGGGGTTATAAGGCAGCCCCAAGGACAGGGCCAACCTTTCGCCGTCAGAGCAGCAAAGTGTGCGTATGCTCAGAAAATCTTCAGCCACTTACAGGACACTTGAGACACATGGAACATGTGGCAGGGCATCCGGACATCAACTTCAGGATATCTCCATCTACTTGTGACCATCAGGCCTTCCTCCCACATGCACTTCTATGCATGGTTTGAGGCACATGAGAACACGGGAGTGAGGAACCCCAACAATCAGGTGCTCTGCCTAACCATGGAAAGCTGACAGACCAACATACATACCTGGCTGAGTGTTCAGAGGTTGTGTAAACCCCCTGGCAGCTTACAGACATCTTCAGTTTCCCTCTGAACCAACATTGGACCAGCATGCTTTAATGTAAGAATGTTGTTCATAGACTTCAGCTCAGCATTCAACGACATCATTCCTCAGCACCTAAAACATGTAAAGTGGCCATTTTTGTTACGCATGAACACAACACAACACACCACACCACACCACAGCACACAGTGTGAACAGTGTGAAATTTTTCTCTTTATTCCGTTTTGATAGTTTCAGCAGCATGATTCAGAAAATGTCAAAAGAATTATAAAAAAGAAAAGATAAAAGAACAATAAGTGGAATAAGACAAAAGTATTGTAAACACGGAAAGGCTCGAGTGGGGTCATTCTACTTTACTGTTTTAAGGTTTGTGAACACCATCTGTATCTGTTTACTCTACGTTTATAGACTGTCCAGATTTCCCCTGAGAGATACTAATTTGAGGATGTATTATATTACTGTACTGCAAGTCCTCTGCCAATTTTTTTTTTCGCGACTACATTAAATCATAATGGGACGTTCGTGACCTAACCTAAAGCATGTTATTGCTGTCTTTTCATTGCTTGTCAGTGGGAACTTGAAATGAATGCCATATGTTAGCCTTGTTCCCTTCCTTTAGATAATTTAACCTGACTTAAAATGCGAAAAAAATATTTTGTCTGTAACTTAGAAGGAAGGAAAATCAATATGCATCATCAAAGCCTATTAAATAAACCCAGGAACCCAGCAGGCCTATCTGGTATTAGTGAGAGGCGACTTTAAGCAAGCTGGAGAGTGACCGCGTGGACTATTCTAAATGATTTTTTTCTTGCAGCAGCATCTTTTTCCCATGATTAAAGGGCCACTAAACAGATGGGTCTTATATCCATGGCAGCATGGATTAGCTAATGATCTTTGATCAGTAGCCTTGGCTGTCATCGTAGGATCTACTGGAGTGTTCTGTAAGAGCGTGGAAAGTAAGGAGAGCTAATGTTGTGACCTCTGTGCCCTGTAATTCAGTTAACCACAGACTGAAAGTGGAAGTCCGGGTTTTAGAATGGTGCCTTCATGTGGCTTACTCTTCCGGAGAGCTTATCTTTCACCATTATGCTGACTCAACAACACTATATGGACAAAAGTATTGGGACACACCTCTTATATATTGAATTTAGGTGTTTCAATCACACCAATTGCCAGAGATGTATAAAATCAAGCGTACCAAGACATTTTGGACAGCGCCATGCTTTTGACTTTGTGAACACAGTTTGGGGAAGAACCTTTTCTATTCCAGCATGACTGTGCCCCAGTGCACAAAGCAAAGTCCATAAACACACGGTTGGATGAGTTCATTATGAAAGAACTTGACTGGCTCGCACAGCGCCCTGACCTCAACCCCATCCAACACTTTTAGGATGAACTGGAATGGAGATTGTGAGCCAGGACTTCTCGTCCAACGTTAGTGCCTGAGCTCATAAATGCTTTACAGAATGAATGGGCACAAATTCTCACAGAAACTCCAACTTTAATATGGAGTTGGTCCCTCCTTTGCGGCTATGACTTTCCACAAGATTTTGATGTATGTGAATATCATTAAAGTCCCTGCTGATGTGATGGTCAGGCGTCACAATACTTTTGTCCATATAGCGTATATTTGACATTAGGCTGGACCTCTGACCTTCAGTGTTAAGGATGAAAGATGTTTGGCCTTTTTTGTGGTGCTGGATGATTTTTTGTGGTTCCATAATGTAAACTGTATAATGAAGTTTGGGATGAGGTGAATTTTATGTTACATTTTATCTGATCTACTTGTCGAGTTCTGCGCCTGCCACCTGCCGCCTGCCACCTGGCAACTGCCACATATATTTATTTACCGTGATATATTACCTGTCAAAATGTAGTTATTTTTTCAAAATGCATTTAATTCAAATGTACATGTTTCTTTGCCAGTCTGCTAGCAGTCAGACATCTTAGGTGTTTATGCCACCATCCGTCCACATGATGTAATAGAAAACGTAATTCATCAGACAAGGCCACCTTCTTTCATCGCTCCATTGTGCCCATTGTAGGTTTTTTCAGTGGTGAACAAGGGTCAGCATGGGCACTCTGACGGTATGGTACTGACACCTTTCTATCAGAGCCAGCATGAACGTTTTCAGCAATTTGTGCTACATCAGCTCTTCTGTGGAACCTTTGCACCCCACACTGGTTCACTGGTTTTCTTTCCTTGGACCCCTTTTGGTCAGTACTGACCACTGCATACCGGGAACACCTTACAAGACCTGCTGTTTTGAAGATGCTCTGACCTAGTTGTCTACCCACCACAGTTTGGCCCTTGTGAAAGTCATTCAGATTCTTCACACATTTGTCCTGCTTCCAACACATCAACTTTAAAAACTGATGGTTCAGTTACTGCCTAATATATCCCACCCCTTGGCAGGTGGCACTATAACAAGAAATAATCAATGTTATTACTTCACCCACTAGTGGTTTTAATGTTATGGCTAATGGGTATATTATTGAAAATGAAAAATAAATAAATAAACAAATAAATATTGATAACTAACTGTTTTGCTAATTATAGAATGTTCAAATAATAAACAAAGAAAACATCCTATGATCAAAATTTCTGCTTGGTAATTAAATCCAGATTTAGGCTTAATCTGGGTCTGCAAAACTGGCTTTTAATATCTGTGTCTTTATGGCTGTTGCAGACAAGCTGGGTCATTTTTCTTAAGCATATTCCTACATTTCCAGTGTATTCCAGTGTTTTCCTAGGAGTCTTGGAAATGTACCTTTGGTGGTAAATGATGTATAGACAAAGTGTAAAGTCAACAAGAGTTTCAGTTGTGTTAAATGTCTTGGTGTGTGGGTCAGCATTGAAGTTGAACTTCATCGCAGCTCTGTCCTTCGTTAAATGATGGCAGTCCGGGGCGGGGTGTCTCTTCCCCATATGCAGAGCAGCAGGGGGAGGCACCGGCTCAAGATTTCATATGGCAGGATGTTTGAAGTGCTGCTCATAAATGAAAGATGCTGCCTGAAGGTTGCCATATATGTATATGTGCGCCCAAGGTTCTAGCGTGACATGTTCCATATACGGGCAGCACTTCAAAGGCAGTTTCCCTGATCTGTGTCCTACCCATCCATGAATCATGACATTCCAGTCAGGACATGGCAGAAGCTTCTTTGTTTTTTTTTCCCGCTTATTTTTCTGACATCCAGCGAGGACACATGAGATGGAATCGGCGGCAGTTGGATGGTTGCTATAGCGCCATGGTGCCTGGGTCTGTCTGCAGGCACCGGGAGTGTGTTTGTTGTCGTGGGGGGTGACTGTTTGAGGGGTCGTTTGATTCCAGCGTGACAGGAAGCAGGAGCAGAGCTCTGGGCCGTCCATACACGCCGAGAAGAAAGAAGTTAACAAAAGCATCAGTTTCTAACACAAACAGCTCCTTCATAAGACACGACCATCCAGAGGAACGTTGTGCACAATGCCTTTGCTCCTCAGCCCCATCTGACCCGAGTCGGATGGCCTCGGGATATACGCGTGATGTTTGACTTTGGAAATCTTGTACAAACAAAAACCCAAGCTGTTCAGCAAGAAGAACTTTTTGTGTAGCTGTTTTGGGATCTTTAGAGCACATTTAGGCTTGTTTTTGGCTCGCTGTTTGTTTCAAACTGCACAGAATTCTTTAAAGTAATTAGAAACAAATAGACTTAACATTTTAACCCCATTACTTTGTGTCCCTGGTCATATTATGTGCAATTTATCATATTTAAAATGCAAAATTCTTTTATTTTTTACAGTCTTTGATCAGAGTGTAGTAATGCTTACATCTGAAATGTCTTATTTGATTTTCAAGCCAGTAGGAAAAAATAAAAACAGTAACACAATGCTTCACCACTGCCTCTCAATGACCCCACCTATCTTTGAATAAAAACACTCACCAACCACAGGAACCCTCACTGATACTGCATTTCATGCCACATACAGAAGGACTTTGTGATTTGCCTAAACTATAAACGAGGCAGCTGGTGGCCTAGTGGTTCGGCTGTTAGCCCTGTGATCAGAAAGTCATGGGTTCAATTCCCAAGACTGCTAGGCACCTCTGAGGTACCCTTGAGCAAGGTACCGTCCCCACACTCTGCTCCCCGGGCGCTGTGTTCCTGGCTGCCCGCTGCTTCACTTGGTGAATGGGTTAAATGCAGAGGAAGAATTTTGTGCTGTGGCGTGTTCACGTATGACAGAATGGTCGCTTTCACTTTCAGGAACAAAAATGTGTAGGGGTTAAAGAGTTTATTAGTTAGGTGAAACTAAATTACATTCATCCTAAATTAAGCAGTTTCCTCTAAATTGCAGAGTCCCCACTTTACCGCAATTATAGTCCATAATCTAAGATATGTTTGGTATCTAAAGTTTGCTTCTTTAGTTTGTGAGCTGCAAGTCTAATGTAGCCAACCAGTAATGAAAGCTTATAGCCTTTCAATGTGTACAAGGATATCATGCAGCTGAAAACAGCAGCAGCCATTTGGAAAGTTGACATTTCTTGACACATTTATTCATTTTTTTAGATAACTGTACATCGTACCACATTACATGGAGAAACTCAGTGCAGTTGGGAATTTGAAGATTTAGACACACTCGTAGTATGATGCCAGTTTGTGAGCGTCCATTGCTTGTTAGCCTTGTGGCTTCAGTGCAAAACGTTTAAGATCCCTTGGCTGATCATCTACTTTAGAGGCAAAGGGAACCTTGAGTAAATCTTTAGATATGAATTGTTCAAAGGTTATTGTATAAGGTAGCCATGGTTTTCATTGCAATAGTGTCATTTTTGCAGCTGTATGCCCTCTGTGCTCTACTCTCTCTTTAATGGGCAGAAAGTGAGAAATGCTTCCACCCACCTCTTCTCTCCTCTTCCAGCGCACTGTTTGCCTGCTCTGCTCCCTGAGCCTGACTGGCTAATGGATCCAGACAAGGTGCAGAGGAGGTGTCAGAAGGATTTGTCAGTCGCTAACGTTCTGAAGGTCCTGCCAGAGAGTGAGAGAGCTTTTCCTTTAGGAAGCACCAGCTCAGTTTTGTTTGGCCACTCAGCTGCTAGTCAGACAAGTGCGTTACTGCACCCTCCGCTATGGTCATAGTTTGTTAAGACTACAGTTAAATAATGCTTATACTAAATAATAGTCTTTCTTTAGAATGAGTTCCCAGTCACTATCCTTAGTATACTAATGTCTCCCCTTCCTTAGGAAATCAAAGACGTATCAGTGGATAGGTTTGATTATCGTAGTCCAGTCAATATGTCATACTACACATCACATTTATACTACATTCAATAAGAAGAAGGTGATCTCACAAGCACCCTAATTTACATGTTGCAATGTAACTGTGACCGCTGCGGCTTTTATTTATTTATCTGTTTATTTATTTATCCACCCATCCCTTATTCACATTAATTATTTTTGCCTTTCAGAAGTGTAAGACCTTACCTTTTGCATGCTTATTTATCAGAGGTAAGCCAGATACCATGGAGGTCTGTTGATGGAATTGACCTGGCTGGCAATAAGAGTAGGAGAACATGACTGTGTTAAAATACAGAGCCAATTAAGTGTGTGTTCGGCATGACAGGGCGGCCCAGTGTTGCCCTGCAACCCTTTGTAGTATTTCAGATTTTTTCTTTTCCCCTTTTGCTTTTACCAGATTTTGAGAGGTTTTTTTTTCAGAACATTAAGTGGATTTGGTAGGTGTACATAGGTAGACATCTGTTGCACACATGTGAGCAATTGTGAGCCTAAGCTACGATGATGAAAGTTCATGGACCAGTCTGTTCTCAAGCCTCATCATGTCTGCAATCTGCTCTTAAAGCAAGACAGCTTTGATTCAGTGATGCAACTGTGCTGCAACTGGCCCATCACAGTGAAGGCTCCTCACACACACACACACACACACACACACACACACACACACACACACACACACACACACACACACACACACAC
>JBBPCZ010000007.1:7165514-7177113 GCA_037974445.1 Brycinus macrolepidotus
TGTGTGTGTGTGTGTGTGTGTGTGTGTGTGTGTGTGTGTGTGTGTGTGTGTGTGTGTGTTTGTGTGTGTGTATGTGTTTGTGTGTGTTTGTGTGTGTGTGTGAGACCACAGAAGGCTGATTTAAAGCTGGTGCCCGCTTGTTATGGAAGGTGTGTTGGCCTGTCTATGGAGATAATTGAAGGCACTCTAGTAGCCTAATTGAATGTGATGAAGTGCAGCAGAGAGGTGCAGGCCAGGAGCGTGTGTGACTGTGAGTAAACGCTCAGAGAGAGGGTTCAGGTTATGTTTCACATTGATACCTTGTGTAGATAAAACATGTAGTTTTAGGTTGCATATATCATCTCTGTCAGAACACAACTGATGATAAAAAGATCTTTTGAAGCAATTTCCAAGTGGTTGCTGTTGTTTTCCAGGTAGATGAAAAGGTATGACTAGGTGGTTGCTGTTGGTATTCCAAGCGGTTACTAAGAAGTTGTTATGGTGTCTCTGGTGGTTACTAGAGTGTTCCTTGGTGGTTTCTGTGGTATTTAGCTGTTGGGGTGTTGCTTGGTGATTGCTATGGTGTTGCTAGGTGTTTACATTTTTGCTAACATGTTATAAAGTGATTACAGTGGTGTCCTAGGTAGTTGCATAAGGGTTTCTAGGTGTTTGCTAGGGTATTGCAAGGAGTCTGTTAAGGTGTTCCTACAGTATGTTGCGTGGTTGTTTGAGGATTGTTACACTGTGGTAGATCTTTGCTGTTACACCTAGATGTTTGCTGTTTTTTGCCAGTTTGTTGCTGTGGTATGCCTTGTGGTTGATATGGTATGTCTTGCATTGCTACTGTACTTGCGCCCCACATAGTTTCACCATTCATTCCTGTGGGGAAAAAACTGCTCAAATCTGTTAACTGAGCTGGCTAGCAGCTTCCTTGCTGTCTAACAGCAGCCTAAGGGCTTAAAACAATTGTTCATGGGCTGATTCTTTTAAATTAACCACAACAGTGACACACATTGTTCTTTTTTTTATAAATGACCTGTGCTTTATCCTCTTGAAGGCTGTTTATGAGCAGATACACACACAAAAATCAGTGTTAGAGCCCTATTTTGCTTCCTATACAATATGTTTCTGCCGGCCCCTTCTTGGCTGAGTGAGGTGACGTCACAATGCTTGAACATTTCTCTCTCTCTCTATATTCATTCCCAGCTATAAATGATTAATACTCGGCCTCTGATTATCTGATTTAAAAGTTGTACACAAACACAATTAGGGGACGGGTATAATGGACATCCCAGAGTCGGAGCGGTGTTGATGTCTCAAACGAGATTACAGGCTCCAAAAACAGATGGAATAAAAATAATCAGACTTAAGAAGAACAGTAGTGTGATTGCTGTTGCAGTCACACTGCTAACAATAGTGTAGTGTTCTCACCAATAAATAAAACAAAAATAGATGTATGTTTTATTCTAGCAGCAAAGAGGGAGAGAGAAAGAGATCATGCCTCTCTGCTTGTGGTTTAGCCTTGCTGCACTTTTTCATGATGATCCTTCAACCCACGAATATCCACCTTCAGTCCTTTTATTCTTTTCAGCACAATCCTGTCGATTGACTGATTCCCTTTTACTTTTCTCTGGAGATCATTATCACTGAGCATCACAGACAGTCTTTTTAGATGTGTTACGCTGTGCATGTGTGTGCAGCACACACACTTTGATGCGATATGCTTTGACCAGTACATAGACATACTCAGGCACACTCATCAAGGTCAATGTGTGTGTGTGTGTGTGTGTGTGTGTGTGTGTGTGTGTGTGTGTGTGTGTGTGTTGTGGCTTGCTGCTGTGCTATGCCTTTGATCTGTAGGAGGCTGCTCTATCTTTGAAGGAGTAATCGCCTCCTCACTTTGAACACCGCCAGCAGACAAGATGTAGGACTCCAGCCCTACTGAGACGAGAGACAGAGGGAAGCAGAGATAGAAATTGGAAGTTTAGAATAAGTGGAAAAAAAATTGTTGAAGTTTTTGGAAAAATAAAAGTGAAGCATTACTGAATTGACTAAAAGATTGGACAATTCAGTAATGCTTCACAGATAGAGACTGACGTCGGTTTCACTTCATCTCAAGAGTTAAAATCCATTATCAGCACCTGCTTAATGGCTGCTTCCAATTGTGTGTGTGTGTGCGTGTGCGTGTGCATGTGTGAGAGACGGCGTGTCACTCTTCCTTGCCCTGTCTTTACCACCAGATCTGTCAATGTGCATAACAAACCCATGGGATTTAAACCAATCATGAAATAGTTCTTGGTAACTCCATCCAATTAGTGATCTCCATCTCGTCAATACAGAGATGCACTTGTTTAAAAAAAACAAACAAACAAAAAAAAAAACCTGATGTTCACCTGATCTATTCTAGCGCTGTAACTGTTCGCACACATGCCAAATATTTAATTTGAAGCTCTAAGTGTAGGCATTTTGACAGGAACTGTGCTAGAGTTTCTTATTACATTAAATGGAATTTTTGCCAACGTTCTGTAAACCTGTCAGTCGGCTCCTTTCTAATGAAGGAAAGGGGGCAGTTAAAGAAAAATGGAGGTTATACTGTGCTGTATCTGCCACCAGTACTGATGGGAGAGAAAGGGGTGGGGTGGGTGTGTGTGTTTGTGTGTGTGTGTGTGAGAGAGAGAGAGATAAAGAGTGAACTGATTCTTACTCTCTCTGTGAGATGTCACAGGTGGATACCTATTTTTTGAGACAGGGACTGACAGTCTGACAAGTGACAGAGCAGGAGAGACTAGAACACACACACACACACACACACACACACACACACACACACACACACACACACACAGTTATTCCATAAAAGTTTTGTAGCTAAATTGTTTTGGCGAATGTGATTAGGAATTGTACTTGTATGTGCGCTTGTGTTTTAGTCTCTCACAATTACTCCCCAAATCTTCACTAAAACTGACAGCTCCCCGATGATTGAATCAAGTCGAGTCACGTCAAGTCAAGTAGGTGTTTGTCATTTCAACCTTCTAGACGAGTACACAGTGAAACAAAACAGCATTCCTCCAGTACTGTAGGGCAGTGCGTACAGGGCAGGACTGCAACAAGACAGCAAGACTGTAGAACACAACAGCAAACAATGCACTAGAACAGGACAGACAGACAGACAGACAGACTCTCATAAGCAGGCTATCTTCCATGTTCTCCTAGAAGATTAGTAAACAGATCAGAAGAATGTTTCTCCATGTTCTTTAGATGAGTAACTGCTTGGAAATCCTTCAGTAAATGTTTATGGAAAATGTTAGAAATCCAGAATCTGAGACTCACTTCTCTAGGATTGTTTCTTGCTTCTGTTTTTTCAGACTTTCACTCTCCACAATCTTCCCAACTGTGAGGGTTCCTAAACACACTTCCACTGTTTATTTACTTTGACTTTCCTTTGACAATGCAGTCCTCACCCAGACGGTTCTCTCTCTCATGTTCCCCTGCTTTCAGATTCCACAGACTAATGTACCTGCATCGTTCACAGCCATCACAGTTTCACATCACATGTTTTGGTCATAGTGGCTCAATTGTGTGTGAGTCGATGAAATGGTCTTGAAATAACAGTAGGTTTGTGATTCATCTTCAGAGAAATGCCATTACACACTCTTACTTTCCTCTGCTGTTCCCATTTCAAGCTCTCGTGCAATGGCCTGCAGGTACATGCGTGCATGCATATGATTGTGGAACTTGGTCCAAAATTCATGCATTAATTCATCTGTTCATTTTATTACATTGTAGAGTTTTGTAACAAATTTTCAGTAAATATTTTAAATGGAAACAAATTATGGAACCTCGAACTTAACAGAACTTAGCTTAACAACCTCATTAGAGCCCTGTAGCTTTAATATTAGCTAAATTAGCCTAATTTATTGCCTTAACTGATGAGTTTAATGAATGCAGGCTCATTAAAATTTCTTTTTCAGCATTGAAGTGTGGCTGTTAGTCATAGTAGATAATCACTAACATTCATAATTCAATGTTAGAAAGAACCAATAGGTTGTAGGATTTTAGTTATTATGTCTATTCATGATAAACCCACCTGGTAAGGATAAAGTTACGGTTTTGCCTGTTGTAGACGTTCAGGCTGCTGCTCTAGAGGGAAGTATTTCAGGCAAAATTCTGTCCTCAGAAAACGACAAAAGCAGGCTGACACCACTCTAGGGACTCGGCGCTGTTAAGTCGTGGTGGAGGAGAAGCGGAGGGGCTGTGATGATGAAGCGTGAGGGTGAGAGGCTTTTTGCAGGTTGGCTCTTTGTGAGGACTCACACCAGTAAATCCCCAGGAAAGAGCAGGAGGACGCAGACAGAGGCCTTCGCTCATTCTGGATGAGACGGAGACTGAGAGAAGCGGCATGATCTGAAAGGGCCACCTGGTGTTCTTTTATTGATGAAGAGCTTGTTGCAGATGAGATGGATTTCCATATATATGTGTTCATTCAGAAGTTTGGACACATTTAAAATCATACCTCACACCGTAAAGCATTCCAGGTGGCTCCTGTGAACCTGTTTGAAGACAAAGGAGGGCTACTGTGAATGATCTAAAACACAAGACAGTGTTGATGTTTAACACTTTTAGGCCACTGCATCATCTCATCTCCTTCTCTTCTCTTCTCTTCTCTTCTCTTCTCTTCTCTTCTCTTCTCTTCTCTCCTCTCCTCTCCTCTCCTCTCCTCTCCTCTCCTCTCCTCTCCTCTCCTCTCCTCTCCTCTCCTCTCCTCTCCTCTTTCTTTCCTTTCCTGTTTCTTTTTCTTTCCTTTCCTGTTTCTTTTTCTTTTTCTTTCTCTTTCTGTTTCTGTTTTTGGATTTTTTCGTTCTTGCATGCTTTCTTTTTTGTGGTAAACTTTCTTTCTTTTTTCTTTTTTTTCTTTCTTTGGATGTTTTCTTTCTTGTATTCTTTCATTTATTTTTCTTTCTTTCTTTCTTACTTTGTTGTATAAAATATGCCCACTGATGGATAGAAATTCATATAATTTTCTTGCTATGAGGAAATTAAAAATGATAGTAATGCTTTGACCATGTCTGTCTAGTAGTTTTTGGACAAATTACACTTTATTGTGTCAACAAGAGATGATGTCATTGTGCACAATTTCATAATGCATTTCTTTTTAGAGTTTTGAGGGCTGTAATACGAAAGGAGATTTGGGGCTTCAGTGGCTTTTCACAGCATCAGTAGTGTTTTGTGTGTGCGCGCATGTGTGAGTGAATGATTCTTCTTTGGTGTTTACTCAGCCTAACCCACAAATATTGATGCAAAGAAGCACAAACAGATTTTTGTTCACTGTGCAACATTGTGTTATGTTGTTAATGATGTTGTTTAATTAATGGATCTGTTTGATTTGAGCTCTCTCTCTCTGGTTCTCTAGTTCTCTAGTTCTCTGAGTTCAGATGTAGACCTTGATGGCACAAACAGGTTTTTGTTCACTGTGCAACATTGTGTTATGTTGATATTTATGTTGTTTAGTTAATGTATCCGTTTGATTTGAGCTCTCTCTGTCTCTCTCTCTCTCTTTGTCTCTCTCTCTCTCTCTCTCTCTGTCTCTCTGTCTCTTTCTCTCTGTCTCTCTCTCTCTCTCTCTCTCTTTCTCTTTCTCTCTCTCTCTCTCTCTCTCTCTCTCTCTCTCTCTCTCTAGTTCTCTGAGTCCAGACGCAGACCCTGATGGTGCATTTCAGAGGGAGGGCTTTGGCAGACAGAGCATGTCGGAGAAAAGAACCAAACAGTATGGAGACGCTGCTCAACTTGAGATCATCAAGACTCGTAAATCTAAGAGCATGGATTTAGGTAACTACATCCCTGTGAAATCTACAACACCCATAATCATCCATCCTGACCTTAGCCGCTCCTCTCTCTGCTCCTTTCCCAGCTGAGCTCTGATTAATGTGAACGCGCGGCTCTCCAGATGTTTTTAGGAGACGCACAGTGATGACTTGGAAAGGCGACTTGGCAGCATACAACTTTATAATGACTTAGGCCATTAATGACACTCTGCATTCCAGATAAAACATACAGGCTTTTACTTTATTCCCAAGACAGCACTCTCACATATACTGGCACAAATATTTCATGTATAATATAATGGTATAATTTCCCTAAAGATAAGCCTGGTCTTTAATATGTTGAGTTGTTTTAAACCAACAAAGGATCATTTAAAAAAAGCTAGGTGTGCCTTAACTTTTTTGATGCGGTGTGTATATGAAGTTTTAGGCAGCAGAGGTAGTGCCATTGGGACAGGTCAGGGTCATTCCTTTACTGAGGAACATGGAGAGACACTCTAGCTGCACGTCCCAGAGGACCTGTTCGTGGTGCCGCTCCAGTGAGTGGCTAATCGGAGGAGATAAAACAGATTTTCCCTCCTTCATCCCACTATGCCGAGTCACCATGGAGACCCTGGCCTCCCGAGACTGCCCTCCTCCTCACTTTCCAAAAAGCTGAAACTTCTCCATCAGGACTCCTCTCGCACTTCACACGAATCATAGGAGAGAAAGCTGATACAGCACTCAGAGGGGGAGAGGCTTGAAAGTGAAAGAAAAGGGCAGATAAGACTCGTTTTAGTCCTGCCATCTAGGTTGAACCGCATTAGGCTCTGGATATCAATTAAAAGCAGCTGCAGCGAGTTGGACTCAATCAGAGCCATTAGTAACGGCAGGAGAATCCTCCGGTGTGTAAAGAGCTTTGGACCCGAGCTACAGCCTCTCCATCATGCTTTATCAAAATGCTCCATAATTGTGCTGTCAGCTGCCCTCAGTCCTGATGAAAAATTGATATGTGGAGTGATGTCCCCCTGATGAAACAATTATGCCACTCCTAATCAACGGAAAGTCAAGTTTGAGAGGCTTTTAGGGGAAGTCGTTTCCTTTTAGCTTTGCCAAGATTGATGAACTTTGCTCAGATAGACACAGGCGGCCCACAGGAGTGTTGTGTTGTTGGACGAGTGTTTGTGGTGAGCTTTAAATGCCACTGAAAAATGAGCATTACTGGTGATATTATGGGAATTGATAATTAGCTTTGCTTATTAAAGTGGTAAAGAGATTTATGAGCTTCAGAGCATCAAACTGGTTTATCATGCTGTTCTTCATGCCATTTTTGTGTTTAAAAATGTGTGTGGTTTTTTTTTTGTTGTTTTTTTTTTTGTTTTTTTGTTTTTTTTGATGCCACAAAGAAACCAGCACATTTATGTTTTTCCACCTGTTCAGCCTACAGTAGAATAGCCCCAACCATTTACATCAATGTTTTAAGTAATGTTTCAGCCCACACTGTTTTTTGAATGCAGCACAGTACAATGCCAGATAATCAAAACAGAGCTCATTTATCAGTCCAAAACATCAATACAAAAATAGCTGCTTTATTTCTAAAGGATTTATAGTCACGTCTAAATAAATCATCATTGTTTTTTGAACAGAAACTCACACAAACATCATAAGGAGACATCAGGGAGAAAATTATAAATATGAAAGATATCGGCCCTTTAAGACTGCAGAGAGTGAATGGAGCCTCAGTTTCAGAGCTTCAGAGAGTGAGAGACAAACCCTAGCATTTCTTCAAGACCCATAAACAACTATAAAGACCTGAAAAGGAAGTGCTCCACATTACTTACCACCACCATTATATTTTAAAGCTTCATCACTACCCATCAGAGGCACTTTCCTCTTCCAGCAAATCTCCTGTTCTTAGTTCAAACTTAGCAATTTGCCACAAATTATCTGGTTTTTTTTTTTTACCTCTTCAGATCCGCCAGATATTTTTTTTCCCCTCTCAGTCTTGTCATAAGCACTTAGAAGCAAACTAGATCAGCAGTTTCTACCTGAAGACAGATGCGAGAGCCATCTCAGAGGCCCCGCAGAAGCATCCGCATGGCTGATGCTTCGTATTCTCTCAGATGTGTGATAAGGCCGAGAGGGAGAATGGGGGATCAGCTTTACGCCTTGCATGAGGCTATGAGTAATCACCTAACACATTATAACCTGTCCTCCCGAGAAAATGAATGACTCTGAGGGAAGCATGATATTCCATATCTCTCCATGTTGTTCCTCTTTGATGTGTCAGTCTGTTTCTGTCTCATCAGTCTTCGGTGATTTGGATGCTTCTCGTGGCCTTTGGAAATGCCACCGATATAAATAAAGTCACTCAAATGCATGGGGTTTGGGAATGGTGGAACGTCTTGCACTAACCAATCATAATTCTTTATGCCTTTTTAACAGTAGCTGACGAGATTAACCTCACACCCCGCCCAAACCAGACGGAAGGTAAGACAACCAGCCACTTTAGCATCACAACCGGACTGGCTTATATCTCTGCGCTTGGGCATGCTTGCTGTTAGCAGTTTGGCCGGGATTCCATCTGAGCAAAAACGTAGTTTTTGTTTGTTTGTTTTTTGTTTTAGTTTTTTTCAGCTTTTATTTCTACCCCTTGTTTACTCCTAGCTGCAGTAGTTAATTTGTCATGTGCTTCAGTTTTAGACCCCCTAGTAGAGGGGACCTACAATGTAGACCATTGTAGACCTACAATGCTTAGTTCACCCTTCGAACTCTTTGTCAGCATAATTCCACTTATTATAGATCTCGGCCAAAAGGCTGGATTTGTATGCGTATGTTTCAGAAGTCACTTGAGAATTTCTAGCAAATCAAAGATGTTTTTTTCTTAAATTGGAGTAAGTGTGGTGTTAAATAACGATTGTTGGCTGCGGCTTTGCGGAATGCGAGGTACACTGCTTGCTCTTCAAAGAATAGGATGGAAGAAAACATTAATTAGGCTGAGAGGTGTCTCAAAAGGGAAGAGAATGTGTGTGTGTGCGGTGGGTGCTGTGGGCGTGTATGTAGAATGTATGTGCATGTAGAAACCCTGTTCTGGAACAAATGTCTAGAGCTGGCAAGAGTGTTGACTGAGAGTAAAATTGATTGACTCTGTAGGCCACGGTGGTCGACTAGATGGCTTTTCAATGAAGTACGGGTATAGATGTTTTAAAAATAATGAGGTTTGACTTTGCAAGAATATATCAAGTCACCTGCCACACCTGGAACTGGTTCCCTTGTGTGTGTGTTGGGGGAAAGGGAGTAAAAAACACCTTGAGCTGCCTCAAACGTCCAAAACACTCATCAAAACCATAAATGGAAGCTCCCCAGAGAATGTGACTATGCTTCTAGTGTCCTGGCTCCTCGTCCAATAGCAATAGATCACTGGAGTTCTGCCACACCTGGAACCACTCAGACCATCTCTGTAACCTCATACGTCTTTATGCTCTGCTGTAAAATTAACTGGTCCACAACCACAGCAATGAATAATCCACCATAACCCATGCTGTGTTATAAGTAATGAACTGCACGTCTAGTGGTTTGGAAAGGTAAGTGGTGCCACATGGAGCAGGCCGGTGTGTTACGGACTGCAGGTTGGCTGCAGTTTGTGGGAACAGCATAGTGAGGGATACTGTGGCCATTAGGCTGTATGACTAAGCTTAAAACTGCCAAAGGTAATCCAGAATAGCTGCAGCATTGCTAATGGCACTGTGGTAATGGTACATACAAGAGTCCAATGACTGATTGCCCTCAGTTTTTGGAAGTTAATTAGGACAGGTGTAAAGAAGCAGGGAAACGGATCCGTGTTCTGGTCTCTTAATGATCCAGAACAGGCAAGCATGGAGGCTCGAGCCACTCCAGGGACCCTTTGCTCTTCCTGGGATACTGGAACACAACTTCCCCTTGGTTGTCGTGGAGCTATTTTTAGCCTAATCACCCTTTTACTGCTCTTAACTGGCTGAATAAATTACATGTAATGGATCCTATGTCCATGCACATGTGCGGGCGTGCGCAAGGCATTGCCTTGGGTAATGGACTTTACAACACTGTCTGAGCCACGCTAACGAGGCAGCAGCCACAACCCCTCGTGTTAACCACTGCCAGAGTATTTAAGGAGTTTGTGATACCTCCTTTTAACATTTAATGATAATTGCTTCTTGCCTCTAAGTGTCCTTCCCAGTCATCTCTATGGACAGACTAATTAAAGAGATATAGGCTATATGTCTAATTTTCATTGCATGTAGTAGGTTGCTCTTGTGCTGTGATCTAGGATATTCAAGCCTCTCGCTGCTACGAGCTGAGAGAGAGATAAGAAATGCATATTTCTATTCGCAAACCCGCATTGTTTTTTTCCCCTCTCCCTCTTGAGTGACAGTGAGCTCAGTATTAGATATGTGATAGGAATTGTGGAGTAGTCTGGCCTATTGAAAGATTCTCATCAAGAAAGAGTGGGGAGGACAAGGCAAGCGAGCGTTTTTTTCTTTGTCGCTTTATGTTCCGATGAGACATACTGCTAGCACTTGTGATGCAAAATGCCATGCAGGCTTGGCGGGATCATCATGGCATCTCCTCGAACTATGCCGGCCGCCTTGGCTCTATCTGCCACATCCTATTGCATTTAACATGCAAAAACGACCCTGATCTGGACTTCAAATTCTAAGATTCACAAGCTTTTCATTTACTTGGTATGCTGATTAAGCTTGCGCATCTTTTACAATACATTTCAAAAAAGAGGCTGCCCTTCCAATGCTCTTCATAATGAAGAAACGATCCTTCATGGAAATGCATGTAGAAGGTTTGCACCTGTGCCCAGATGCATATTCATTGTTATATAAATTGCTGTTATCAGCTGTGTACTCCCCTACTGAAACTGAAGTGCCTCTGTAAAAGGGTTTTAGTTTTGTTCCTCTCTGGGGCACCCGGACCATTCTAGTCATTCAGTACTTACAAGAACATTCTAAACAAACTATGCTCAGACTATATTGGACGTTCAGTCATGCTAAACAATCAATAAATTGAATATTTCATATCCATTTTGAGGAAGACTTGGAGCTTGCTGCATTGACCTCCAAGCATTTCGATTTTCAAAACGGTCAAGGGAAGTTTCTACCAGCAACCCACTTGAATCCTTGATCTGACTTTAAGAAGGGGGTCTACAAAAGTGTAGTATGGTGTCATATACTAAGATTAGGGCTAGTCACAATTATTGATTGTAATTGAGTACTAAATGATTTGTTTTTGTTATTTGTTTATTTTTGCAAGTTTTGTAATTTCAGTGATCACTGAATCACTGAAAAGGAAAAGACAGTCGGTAGCTCATGGATGCACATATGTTTGCAGATGTATTTTTAATTAAAATTAAAGGTCTGCTATCATAAATTGTGTATGAGATTACCTAAGTAATCATCTAAATAATCAAGATATCTATAAAGATCACTTGATATCTGATATACCCGAGACTCTTACCTGAGATACTTTTAGATTTTTTTTTATCTCAGCCCCTGTAATTTTGGTTATTGTCAGAGTGGACACTTTAGGACCTTCTAGACCGTCAGAGAAAGTTTAATGATGTTTAATACACATCTTTAACAATGCATTGTCATGTCATAAAACCATCATGTTTGTTGTATTTAAAGGGTAGTGTTTATAAGGCTAAATGACATCTACATAAGCCTTTTATGACAAGTGACATCGAACTACACTACCAGTCAAAAGTTTGGACACACCTTCTCATTCAACGATTTCCTTTATTTTTATTATTAGCTACATTGTAGATTAATATTGAA
>JBBPCZ010000007.1:7212216-7230143 GCA_037974445.1 Brycinus macrolepidotus
ATCGGTTTATATGATCATTCATTCAGTTTCACTTTGAGCTAAAGTTGCTGAATTGGGCCAGGACTCACTCTGGCTAATTGGAACATGGCCTGCTGTTACCTAACTCAACCCCTTACGCCTCCCCTTCCTTCCACATATACAAGTAGATGCATGCTCAAATAAATGATAGTAGTTATGGGAAGATGTTGTGTATTTTACTGTAGGTGTAAACAGAGGATCTCTTTGTTTCTGAACCTTTGGATGAATCATTGTGCTCTGGATCGCTTGCTTAAAGAGACAACGCAAAGTTCCAGACAAAAACAAATTCAGTTTCAGATGTTTATGGAGGATACAAACTGAGCTATAATAACAGGATGAGGACTGGATTTGGGGTTGTTTTTCAAGCCATAGTTCTCACTCGTGCTTTGCCTTATTGAAACCACTACAGTTACAGATGTAGGCATGCGGCTCAAATTATGCAAATTTGTAAGGAAAAACTTTAATTACTTGTTTATTAAAGCTATAGTAGCCTCATAGCTCCAGCAGAAAGCTAAAGAAGCTACCTTCAGATACCAAGCCTGTATTAGCTGATGTGGGCTTGGGAAAATTTAAAATTTTGATTTTGGCTAAACCATTGCTCAAATTTAAATTGTTGAGCTTCTTTATAAGGCCTCGCCCACACAGACATCTTAATCAGGTGTTTTTCCTGGTGTTCGTGGTGTCAGGTGAACGCAGACTGAACGGCGATTGTTTTTCTGCTCATTGGAGCAAATCAAAGTGTCCACACGGGCGTTCAACACGTTCGTTCGGCTGTGTGTTCAGGTGGCATCAAATAAACGCTGGACGCAACGTTTTCTTGGCGTCAGTTTCTGCCGAAATCTCGACGAACGTAAAGAAAATGGCGCTATTGTGTTTACATGGCGTTTGGTTGACGTTCTGGAGGACCAAATGTGTCCCATGATTCTTGTCCCATGAATATGTCTCATCAATACTCAACATCACAGTTGCAGTCACCAGCCTTTCCTGCACCCAGATCCAAGTTCTAGCCACCTCCACCTTCTCGATCATTTTACCCTGGCACTAACCTTTCTTCTCATGCCGGTAAAAGCCTCACATACAGCTCTTCCACCATCTCCTCTAAACCATTGGCTCCTACAGTTAATGCTGTTAATCCAGCAGCACCTGAGCCCTTCTATCATGCCTTATAATGTTGACGATAATGTTGACTACAGCTGGATCCATGTTTCAGTGCAAAACTATCCACACAGACGACCCACATGTAAACACTTTGGACAGAATAATGACTGCCCCCACAGGTAAATACACGAAACTACAAATTGGGCTGCAGGCTGGAGTTAAACAGCGTCAAACGAATGCCAGTGTAGAAGTCAATCAAACACAGCTACAAAATGCAACAAAAACGTGTATGGCGTACAGAACGCGTTCATTTATCCAAGATTGGAACATCTGTGTGGATGAGGCCTAAGTGTTAACAAAGTTGCTTTTTCTAGTGCTTTATGCTTTACATAACCTCAGTGCATGCTGGCTTGCCATTACACTTGTTCTGCATTTAAATGATGCCTACTTTTTCATTCTTCCATGTCCCTTTCCATATACCAAGGTTTCTCTGCTTACAACACACTATCCCCAGGGGTCGAAATGACCTGAGCCAGTCTCCTTCCTGGATGACCAGTGTGTTCATTTGTTATTCACTCTAAGCCAGATTCAATCGCTGCCTCATTATGACTGTATGGATGAGTATGTGCCTTTCAACTGACTTGCCAAAGACCACTCACACATTGAATTATATATACCAGCCCAGCCCAGAGCCTGTCTGCCACCCTGCCAGCAGAGAGAGCAGCCAAAGCCAACATCAGCCACTATAACTCATTCAGGCGGGCAACAAAAAGGGCAGGTGGTGTTGTCTTTATTTGTCCTTCAGCTAATGAAGTAGTTTGGGGGAGGTTCAAATGGTTTTGTTCTTCAAATGTTGCAAGTTAGATATTGGTCAGTGTCAAACTTTACCAGGGCCTTAATTGTTATAACTTTGCTACAGATTCCAGCATGTGCTCAAAGACATAGTTGTGTTGTTTTAAAAAGATCATCCAGACCTGACTGCTTTGTTAATGATAGAAAAAGTAACTGAATGCAGTTAGCATTGTGTTAGCCGAGGCCTGCTACTGTTTATCACCTTAGCATCTTAGCAATATCATTAGCTGGCTGTTGTAAATGTTCTCGTTTGTTCTCGTGTGGAAGGAACTGCATTGCTCTGCATGCTTTGAAGCAAACAACGCCTGGGACTGTGCCTGGTTTCAGGGGTCACCATAAGCAGTCCAGTGTCAATAAAACCCAGGCTTGAGCATTCATCAGACACACTCCATTTGGTAATAGCAATTAAACTTAAAGCCTGGAGCCACAAGGAGATGAAAAAACGCCATGTGTGCTCTGTGGGGACGAGTTCTGTCTCGCTTTATTTCATCTGCAAATTGATGTCTGGTCCCTCAGGAATTTCTAGCAAGGGTTAAACGACTGAAAGAATTACCCAGTTAAAATTATTATAGATGAACAGGGGCTTCTAGGCCTCATAGTTTGCAAAAACAAAACTTCTTCAAAATGCTGGTTGTGTAGTGGCTGTCTAAGATTTTGTGTGTCTGGGGGAGACAAGAAGTTTGAAACTCTTTCAACCCACTCACTTATTGATGCAGATTTCTCGCAGTGCTGTCAAAATATGCAACCTGTCTTTCTTTCTCTGCCACTTGAATGGAAGGATGGGGTGGGTGGAGGAGAGCCAGAGCCGATGAAAAGGAGGATGCATTGAAGGAGATTTAATGAAAAAGTCCTTGAGAAGTACTGCAGGAATCTGTCAGCGAGTGGGGTGACAGATAGGGCTGTCGCTGTTATTAGTATTCGCATGGTGGACTTTCTGTACCCAGACCGGAGCCATTTGTTGATTAATTAATCAGGTAATGTACGGCATTGCAGGGATGAAAGCTGAAGCTCGGACCTCCGTCTTTTGCATAACCAGACAGAATAGCCTGCAGTCCTTTTGCCCTGACCGAGACCACCCTCTGACCACAGCAGCGTGGCCAGGGGAAGTCATTTAGGCAATGGATTTGCCCGTAAAGCAGAACAATAAACATATTTGGGGAAAAGGGTTTCCCATTTCATGAATATATTCAATTCAGCTGCCTTAAAGTCAACCCCGTCTCAAGTAATTCTATCAAGTTTAACTGGAAAGTTCGTGCTCCCGCTGTCTCCACTGAACCATGGTATGAGAGTTAAAGAAAACAAACATGGCTTATGGTGGTTAGGAAGCAGCGCAACTTGGAGGGAGCTTGCTTTCAGGCAATTGACGTACCTCTTTTCACTGGTTGGAAATAGAAATGGATTTCTGTTGGTGATTGAATGGGATTTTTTTTTGTAATCAAAGTGCGCTCTTGCTGTACTCGGTTCAGGGGCATCACAAGAAAGCTACTGAATCGATGAAAATGATTACATTTATTGAGCTGACCAATTCGTACTCATACTTTGCAGATCCATACATATTCTGTTATTGCCGTGTCTCTACAGAGATTTCATTACTGCCCTCAATAAGTTCTCCATCCTTAAATGAAATCCACTTACACACAAAAACACACGTTGGGTGCAGCTTAGAACAAAATCTATAGTGCCATTCTAATACTGGCCAGTGATATTAGCATGTTAGTGGTATTATGGTGCTCGTGGTTGACCACGGTCATCATTTCTCGTGCACTTTTCGCTTGGTTTTCTCTGAGCCACTACTCCCACCAGTATGGAAAAATTCTAGAGGAAATGACATCAGGAGGAAGTCTTGAAGTAGCACTATATCTCTAGACAGCTTCCTCACCCAAAGGGCTGGCGTTGATAATGGCCCTGACCCGAAGGGCGACATCAAATAGTGTTCCACTGAGTGAGCAGCCAGTCTATACCACATCCTGACGTGAGACCAAAGACTGAGGAAGGAAGAGTGATTAAGATGTAAATCATTGAAGAGCAGAGTTAGAGCACATTAAGTTGTATGTTGTCTTTACAGCACACACATCCATTACTAAAACATAAACATATAGACTCATACACACACACACACACACACACACACACACAAAACAAAGATGCAAACGGATGCAAGGAAATGTACCTCCACAGGCAGGATTTCTCTCAAATTTATACCTTCCAGTTTAGTGCTGTTAGCCAGAGTTGCCGCCTCTCGTGAAAACTGCAGTAGATTTACTGTGTCAGTCCGTCACTAAAACAGACACAATTCCATCTGTCCTAGAGAGAGAAGGTTGCGAGTGATGCTGGCAGACTGAGTAGCTGAGCTTATTTTCCATTCGAGGTCTATTTGCATCTGCCTGTTTGGAACGTGTCCTCAAGCTGACAGGGCTCTGAAAGCTAACAGTGTGCATCATGTGGATTTTTATTTATTTATTTATTCATTTTGGTGGAGGGGGGATGAGGGCCTTCAGGGGAACTTGTCAGTGAGACGTGTCATAGATTTATTTAAGCTGTAGTTAATAGCAAAGCAGTGACTTGACAGAAGGGAAAATAAGCTCATATTGAAAGCTGATTGTACTTTGTGAACTCTGCTCTCATTGGTTGTTCTACTTTCTTGCAACTTTATTTCACAGAAGAGGCGTATCTTAGGTGCCACACCTGCTCAAACCCAATCTTGATAAGACACACAGCATGCCAGTTTAATTTCCTTAAGCCATTTGAAGTGTGTTTTTGATAATGAAGAAAGAAAAAAAGGCTGGCCAAATAGACCAGCCCGTTGCTGCATTGAACCCCTAGAAGTTGCAGTTTTTGGTGACAATAAGCATTATTTCCTGTTCGCAGTTCAGCGGAACAAGCTAAAAAGAAAGATTCTAAACTTTTGATCAATGTCGCATTTGTAAGTCAAAGGGAAGATATTGTATTATGATTTAAATTTCGCAATATTGACTCATTTGGCAGAAAAAATATCCTTTACATTTTGATATTGTGTTTATTATTTGACATCAAAACATCTGGGAAAAGCTGAACGCATGTGCTCAAAGTACTCACATGTACTCATTCTGTCTGTACAGAATTGAAATGGAATGTGGATGTAATTCAGCACATCTACGTGTAATAATTAAGCAATAGAGCACGAGAGGAAGTGTGTTATCACAAATAACATCACAGCTGTGATTTGGTCGCAGACTCAAGCTGAAGGCCCAATGTTATTTAGAATAACACATCAAGTTCTGTGGTCCATCTTGTTTGCTGAATTGTCTTTTCGTTTCTGAATTAGTTCAGTTTATTCAGTTGTTTTGTTGTCATGGCTGACGTCTGAAAAGCTTGCTTAGGGGCAGTGACAGGTTTGAGTCAAGTCAAGTAGGTTTGTTGTCATTTCAGCCAAATACACAGTACACAGTGAAATCAAACAACTTTCCTCCAGGACCATGGTGCAAAGAACAAAAACCGAAACACCACAAGACTACATAAGTGAAGACAGGACAGAACCACACAGAGTGCAAAACAAAAGAGAGCGCCACACAAGAGCAAACAATACAGTATCAAAGGACAACATACAGTGCAGTCAACAAAATGTGGTATCAGTACTAGTGTAAATGAACACAGTATCATGCAGTGGTGCCCTAGTGGTTAGGGAGTTGCGCTTGTGAACAGAAGGCTGTGGGTTTGAATCCCATGACTGCTAGTGGCACTACTGAGGTACTCTTGAGCAAGGTACTCTTGACGCACACACCGCTCCCCGGGTGCCGCGTCGCTGGCTTGCCACTACTTCACTTGGTGAATGGGTTAAGTGATTTTCACACTGAATTTCACATTAAAAGAATTTCACACTGTTCACGAGGGGCCACTTTGCTTTACTTTACTTTTATAACAGTACTAGTGTTAATGAATACAGTATTATGACAGATACTGTATTCTAGCAACAGAGACATTAATTGTGCAAAAAAGTGCAAGGATTGCAGTAGGAGTAGCAGTAAATAATTGTGCAAAATAGCCATCAATAGCAACATTTGATGGTTCATAATTTGATGCAGGCCTGCTGTTCTGGAGAGTCTGACCAAACGGGTTGCAAGTGAAATATTACCTTATATAAGTTATCTAATGAGTGTAAAGCAAGCTGCTACTAAGCAACTGGTGTTCAGTGGAATTATACAGTTATTGTGGAGAAAAATAATGCTGCTCTTACAAATAAGAGCACAGGCAGAACACTTTTCAATCAGATTGTGTTGTCAAAACTACCTGTTGTAGAATGTCATTTGAATAGTATTCACACCAAACACTGTAGACTTCAATGGGTTAAATGGGTTTTCCTTTTTATTTAGGTTTGGCAAGCACCGCAAAGATGAGCGAATCGGGGAGAAGATGGAGCGCAAGGGCTCAGGCAAGAACAAAATGGAGGACACCCAGGCCACGGAGGAGGAGATGCAGAGGATGCGTCTGGAGAGGGAGCGGTGAGTGCCTGCATCCTGCTCCCACTGCCCTGCAAAAAGCCACAATTGAGCCAAAGTACTGCTTGCCCACAGAATTAGAAACCTGCCTAATTAAGTAAATGGGGGTCTAAAAGGGAAAGTTCTGGGAAAGCGCTTGCATGTTGTCAGTGTAAGGGCTTTTATAAGAGTGCATTAAATTGATAATTTATAGATTGTTTGTCCTGTTTTGTTCTGCTGAATGGGGCCGAGCTGCTAATGGGAGCTCTCGGCCGGCCCTGGCTTGCGCATTGAATGTGCCCCATCATTGTGGATGAATTGAAAGCTGTTAATTGTTGCTTTTGCAAGGGGCAACCTGTCATTACCTCATCAGGTAGCCTGAAGGGTTTCTGTTGCACTGTTCGGGACTTCGCAACCAGTACCAGTTCAACCTGCAGTCAGGCGGCAGTTGTCTTATTTTGCTCTACATATGACGTATTAGTCTCATAATGGTTGCTGAATCATATCTAGCATGTATTAAATGATGTTTTAAGATGAATAATTCTGATAACTGTCATTTATGACTGTGCAAAGTGTTGTCTTTATTATGCAAAGATTTGTTTTTTTCAAATTTTATATTCTGCTTATTGACAATTGACTGTAATTAACCATCATCATACTAACAGCAGCTTTGGCCATTTTTTGCATTGTCCAGATTTTATTTGAAATCAGCCCACACACCAGCCAAACATTCCCTGGCTTCACTCATTCAACTGCAACAATGGAAATGGAAAGTGTTTACATCCCACGCGTCATTCACAACAGTATAAATCCCTATTAATTTTTCACACACAAGACGAAGACAATATCAATGGCTTTCCCGTATGCTGAGAAAGCTTGCCACCCTCTATTATTCTGCAGAGCCCCAATGAACTCAGTTATCAAGCCACTTTTGCTAATGGAGTGTAATTGAATAGCAACAATAGGGGCAGTCCAGGCCTCCGTGGAGAGAGCACCCATGGCCTGCAGTGACAATGAGCCTGGGCCGCTCAATGGAACATCTGGAGCCCATTATCAAAGGAGCCGGCCCTGCTTGTGACGCTGTCCACCACGGGCACAGGGATTCAGGCTCTGGCCTCCAGCCCAGGCCTTCACCAGCTCTTTGCTAGTAGAGAGAGAGGCATAGAGAGAGAGGATGAGACACTGGGAGATATGTAGGAATAAAAAAGGGAGAGAGAATTAGGAGAAAGAATGAAACCCAGAGTGAAGGAACTTTCCAGGAGACTTCTCTGCAGGGTTTTCCACCCAGACCTAACTGCTGAGAAGCAGCAAACACCGCACAAGTCTGGATTTAGAAGACACCACGATACTCACATTTCCATTTCCATTTGTTTCCATGTGTTCCCTTTTGGGGGGCTGCATAAAGTTCACATTTCCCAAGAAGCCTTTATAGGTTTTGTTTGTGGAAGTCTGGTGGGTTTGCATCTCTGTTTAAATCGAGATTTGTCATCTTTTCTCTGTTTTTATTTATTTATTTTATGTTTTTATTTTTCCCCACCATGTCTGACTGCGCTTGAGTTTTCTTCTAGTTAATGGAAGTGAATCCTTCAGGGAAATCGTCCCAGCAATAATAATCTGCACCGCCACTGCGCCGTGATGTGATATTCAAAGCTGTGCACTGGGGAGACTGACAGCTCTGAAAATCAATTGCAGCTGTATTTTTAGGTGTCTTATTACACAGTGAGACGCAGGTCGGACGGACGTGTTTGTGTTGGTGTGTGTACATGTTTGGGTGTGTTTGAACCCGAGGCGCTGAAAGCATTGATTGATTACAGGGACAAGGCCATTTCTATGTGCTTATGAAATTATGGATCGGGTGATGGCTGGTGTTGATGGGGAACCAATGGAGGTATGGCAGTAAGAGTTGCTAAAACAAGCTGTGGGGCTTCGGGAAAAGGCAGAACCCAAGGATGGGGAGCAGGAACGAGAAGGAGGACCTGGCATGGGCCGCAGCCAAACGCTGCGCTCCCCTGACGCGCCTGATCGTTAATTCGAGTTGATGTTTTGACAGCAGCTTTTAGTGACTCAGAGGGGAAAGTCAGTGCGAAAGGTTGGCTGGATTAATTCTCCATAACCCGCCGTCATTAGCCTATCTATTTCTGGAAGGCACGTCGCTGCCCCGATTTTAGTGCACCTGACCTCTAAGATGTTTATGAAATTCATCTCTGCCTCTCAGACTTCGGTGCTTTAGGGCTTACACTGGTATATTTCTGGGTGACTTAAGCTCTGCAAATCCTCTTCTGTCACTGTGGTACGTATGACAAGCACTGCGACAAAAATGAAAATTGGGGGGAAAAAAAAACACCCAAACAGATCCGCTTGCACTAGCAGGCTTGATTTGGGCTGAAGTTGATGGAGTGTCGTCATCAGTGGCATTTGTTTTGCCACAATCGAGTAAATTGTAAGCAGCTGCTGCCCCCCAGTCCTGCGCCGGTCCTCCAACCGCCAGCCTTTCTATGCCTCATCAAGGGCTCCATTAAGGCCTGGAGAGGCCCTCTGTGCTAAAGGAGGGGTACGGCGGCCCTTGTGGGGGCTTTGTTTACGCCTGTAGATGTTCACAGTCCTCTCTGTCATTTCTTCCCTTTTTTTCCCCCTTGACTGAGGGGACCACCATGGCAGGGCTCCACTTGGAACTCTTGCTTGGGAAAAAGCATGTGGGCACAATCTCAGCAGGAGTTCCTGCGGGTTCTGAAGCTGCCCAGTCAGGGTGGAAACTGAAGAACAATGTACATCACTTCCTTTCAACTGCCTCCGTATGTTAGCATGTACAGTATGCTTTAAAAAAAAAAAAAAAAAAAAAAATTTCCTTGGTATACAAACTTTAGGCTTTGTTGGGGTCATTTAAAGCAGAACGTTAAGAACTTTAAAAGGTTTTTAAAAGACTTAAAAGATTCTTCACACAGTCACACCTCAATTACATACACTACCAGTCAAAAGTTTTTGTGCATCGTAAATTTTACCACTAATCTGCAGATTTTTATTCTTGTTTAGCATTGGAAAATTGTTGAGTGAATAACTATAAATGAAAATATGTCAAATAAAACAAGTTTCCTTTATAACATGGAAAGGATCTGTAACAGATTTCATTTCACCGGTTGTCAATTAATAGCTTTTTAAATATCCAACAATTGTCTGGTGATCAACATTAGAATTATATTAGGTGGCTTTTAATAGGTCAGTAGTGATGAATAAAAAATATGACATTTTCGGGCTAATAAAGGTACTCAGATGGTGAACATGCTGTAAAATTATTTGTTAGCAAAGAATATTGAGTGTATTTTTAGTAAATGTTAATATTTTTAGTAAATATTAATTAAGTAAATATAGAAGATCTCAGTGTGTACAAAAACTTTTGACTGGTAGTGTAAGTGATTTTTTAAAGAATCTTCCAAGGTTTTTTTTTTTTTTCCCCCCGTGGCATCACTCTAAAGAACCCTCTATAGCACCTTTATTTTTCAGTGTGTAGCTAATCAGGCTATAGATCTGTATATTTATACACCTAGCATGCCAGTCCAAGCCAGTGACCATACATGGGCCCTGTATTGACTAGTCAGCAGAGTTCATCGTGGTAAACATCTCCTTCCAGTCTCCCTGTAGCAATAGCGCTCTCTTATCAGCTCGGCTCCACTGGGCTGCTAATCAGTGGCTTGCACTCCTCCGTGTCCAGCCTTCCTGCACCCGAGCCTTCAGCTTCCTCTCATTTGTTTGGATTTTGTCAAGTGCCGCCAAGCTGCGGACGCCTCCGAGCTCCAGTCCTGCTTCAGCTAGCGACTGCTATCTCAGCTAGCGGCTTCCTTCAGCCTCAGTGGCGCACACCAGCCGGAAGATCTACGATAAACATGCATTTAATTGTTTGCCGTTCCCATTGCTCTTACCGGCTGTTCTCTTTCTTCTATTCTATTTCATTTAACACTTATTGTCTGAAAAGATCTTTGGCCTTGGCCCAGTGTTGTATTTCCTATTTCTCTTCCGTTTTCTCTTCTCTGCTTAACTTAAACACCAGGTTTCATTGTTTATTTGAGCTTCTTGTTTTTCAAACTAGTAAGCTTACAAATTTCACACGCCTATATGGTATTTTTAAGATAAAGCTATTCATTATGTGGATGAAAACTTTTTCTTCCGACTCCTTTATCAGCTGGCATTTTGATGTCTCTCCAGGTAGTTCCAAACTTTTCTATTTGATGCATTAATGCATGTTAATCATTATCACGACCAATCTTTTTTTCTCTTTTTTATTTCTTTTTTTTCCTTGTAGCGTGACAGTAATTGTGTTACAAAATAATTAGCTAATTATGCTTGGCAGTCTTTTGTAGCATTTCGCTGTCTGACTGGACCAATTAACATGCAGAGTTCAAAGGCAGATGACACAGGCTGATTGTGAACCTGATTACATTTGTAATTATATTGATAGTTCGCTGGTGGCTAAAAGTAATTGTTAGGCCCCTTAGATTCTGCCAATTATTGCGCTGATGAAATTACATTCTAGACAGCGTTCTAGGCACCGGGGCGTTGTCAGATGGTTCAGATTTCTGAGTTGCTCTGTCACTTTATTGTTATTTCACTGCTTGTGGCAGAGTTGAATGGGGCTGCAGGCTGAAGTTATTTGGTGCGGCATGTCAGCCCCTAAGCGTAGCATGAGAGATACACAGGTGAGATGCTGTTTTAAACATTACGGGTTTTCAAACACTCTTTTTACGCTGGATGTTAAAGATCGGTGCAGATTTATTCAGTGTGGAGAGGAAGGGCTGCAGGCTTGCCTGAGTGCCATTTCCTCCTCAGCACCGTAGAGTGTTCGCACTCACAGACTTCCTCCTCCTGTTTTAGTCTGAAAAAACATCACTTTGAGCACTGCTGAATTGTTTAGACCTTTTATAAATACTCCACATGTAGTACGTCTCTCACTGCCAGACATGATGAATGTGCAATTCCTATGAAAAATAAAACAACAACTTTTTGAACCTTTAGGTTATGGCCCATTTTTTAGTCTCTGGAACATCCATGAGTGGTTTTGGCAGGAACGTGTTTGGCCAGAGTCCATTTCAGTTTGCCGGCGGTTTTTTGATAAGGAAACGATAGGAAAACTACTTAGATATGGCTGGGCAGCTCCTAACGAGCTGTTGTGAAAATGTGAGACATCTTATGTGGATGTAACATATTAGGGATGCCAGACAAGATCTAGACTGTGCTGATTTTGCCCTGTACTGCTGGCTCGTTACCTAGAAACCCAGTGGTTAGCAGCGGCCTTGTACATGCTTTTCTGTTTCCATAGCGGCATCCTCCTCCACACACAGCAATATACAGTACAGATGCAAGTTAATAAAAAGCATTTAAGCCTTAATTACTCAGGCATCCACATGCACAGATGCATTTTCTCCCTCTCACCTCCGAACATCCACTCTAAAAGAAGCATTTTCTCTGTATTCTTTTGCACACAAAGAGAAGCAGATGCACTAATTAGCTTTAGGCTCAGAACCTCACTAAGTGGGATTTGCCCTCTCTGCCTTTGTTGTTTTCTTTCAGCTCACTTTGTGAACCTTTTGGATTTCAGAGTGATTGACTTCTAAAATGTAGTCTGATCTTCATCATTCAGTCAAAATGGCAAATAAATACAGTATAAGGACCTATAGGGTAACAGATCTTCCGGGATGTGGAGAGATTCAGTGTAATCGGGTGTTCAAATCACTTTTTTTTTCAACTGCTTACTCTTCATAACAAAATTCTTCTCAGCTGATATCAAATAAGATTTCTGAGTTGTCGAATAACATGCCTTCATCTCTCTCACTTAACGATTTTCTGTTCTGTTCTCTTTTCCATTCAGTCCTAACTCTTTTTTATTTTGGGCCTGTAATTGGTCTGTGTGTCTTAATTTGGTGTGAGGGTGACGGTGCGGGTGTAATGAATCACCAGGAACTCCGGGAGTCTTCACTCAGAGAGAGAGAGAGAGAGAGAGAGAGAGAAAGAGAGAGAGAGAGAGAGACAGACAGATAGAGAGAGAAAATGGACACAGCAGTAATCATGTTCAGCTTATCCAGTTCACTCCTCTGGGCTAACACCTCAGTGGGCCATTAATCGAATAATGAAGTAAACAAGGGACAGTGGACTCTCTCAAACCTGGACTCACCTTGTATCCACACTAGAGCTTTATCTGGGCCTGAAATTTTAATATGTGCCCAAAAATACCCTCACAAAAAAGCTTGACCCATAGCAACAAGTTTAGTCTTGAGGGGCATGATGTGACCTTGTAATTATCATAATTATCTATGGGTAACTTTTTAAGTTTTTGATGCTGGATTGCAGTGAAATATGCAATCTGAACCCAGTGAAGTTTTATTTTTTTCCCCCTCCATCACTTTTGGAAGTGTGGAGCCTTCCCATGATTGTTACTTGTACCTATTATAAGGATGGCATGGAATAGTCTGCATAAAATACAACATTGGGCTGCTTCAGTAGATGCTTATACACAGATTTCAAACTGAGATAACATGACTTACTCTCAGTCAAACTTAATCTTCATTCTCTGCATTACCTCACTTCAATACTCACTAAAACGCACACACAGCTGCCTACGTTCTGCTCATCCACTAGATCCACCTACTTATCGTCCCCGCAGGCGGAGAGCCAAATGAGTTTTAGTGTGTGACCGCAGGGCCGAGTCTGGCCTAGCCCTCTCACTCACTCTGGACATTATCTCATTCAAACACACACATTGCTCCCTCCGATTCGATTTGGCCATTATGTGGCGGTGCGCCGGAGGCACTGTCTCGCTATTGGGTTTCTGTAAAACCTGTCATAACAAGGAGCAGAGTTCTTCCGGGCAGCGAGGTGACATCAGTCTCTGAGCAGACGGCAGGTGGGCCAGCCTCGATCTAGTTTCACATTTCACCCCGTTCATGTCCCGACATCAATGCAGTAGGTTCAAAGAGGGGGCTTCTTTAGAGGTTTCAAGACAAGAGACGACCCAGAAAGAAATGCTTGTCTGAGTCGGGATGTTAGAGATATGATGCAATTTTTTTTCTCCTCATTATTGCTAGGCTATTAACTTCACATGACACAGATGCGCACACAGTTCTCATACAGTCTTCCACAGAATTAGATTTGCACAGGCGAGAAAGAGAACAAAATGAAGCTACAGTGAATGGCATTGTAATCGTATTAGGCTGGCTGGCACGGACAGAGAAATGTTCATTGTTGGGAAATTAGATCTCACTTATGAGAACGTGTAGGAACATCTCTCTCTTTTCTTTCTCCTGGAGAAACTCCAGTTTTGTCCCTTAGACACCACCACCACTGCCATCCAACTGTCAGTCAAAGCTACTGTGATTGACATCTGGCTGAGGGCAGGGGTCAGCTGTGTCCTGGGGTGGTGCTGAAACGAGGTGCTCTCAGCAGTGCATGTTTCTTAGAGTACTGAGGGCGGATGGCTGAAGTGAGGAACTAGCCTCATTGTTGAGGCCCATTTGGTTCTAATAAGGTGGACAGGGTTGGGTGGAAGGGGTCATTTTAAAGGTCACCCTACAGGAGCGCTTCCCCTATCCACTCCAGACCCCCTGGCATGCCTGTATAACTCCTGTTCCATGAGATATCCTTTCTCAATCATGCCCATGCTGGAATATGCACACACCCTTAAAGCTGCAATGAAGGCCCTCATTCACCTCAGCCTTACCAAGAATGTCCTGGGAAAACCGGAGCCAGTGAGTGAGTGAGAGGAAAAGAAGGGAAGGGTCGGCTGGAGGCGGATCAGAGGAACTCCACTCTTCCTGCTGTTTGAGAACAGGCCTTCAGGATGCATTGCTCTACTTGGCTCCAGAAGGTTTTATATTGCCCATTTTAGCCAATACACTGTCGACTGTACAGACCTGCTCTGCCTCCCTGCTCTGTGGGAAATTAACAGGGGAGGCACTCTGAGGAAAGAGGGCCTAACCTCTGCAGATAACTGATGGAAATGCACTCCCACAGGAGATTCCTGAAAGAATGTTGTCTTGAGGTTTTGCGGTGCTGCCTCCATCGCGGAGGCTGTCTTAATAGAGGAGAAGTCCAAGGTAAACACAGAAAGGGCAGGGCAGCATTTGAGCAGCCTTATAAAACCAGTAGGAGTTCTAAACTCAGGCAAACGCTAGCACTGCAGGGAGTCTTCCATTATTGTTAAAACACAGATTATGAACTTAAAGTGTTTTGTTTTATGCAGTTGGACTTCGTGTTTGGTGGCGGCAGTTTTGTAGAGTAATTGTTATTTTGATGTTGTGGCCAGAATGTAAAATTTAACCCTGGGAAATCTCACCCTCACCAGTTGTTAAAACCTTGTTAAAATCTGCTTCCAACACATCACTTCGGAATCACATAATGGCCTGTGCCTGGAGGATGTGTCCATGCTCTAAAACATCAGACGCAGCTTTGTAATTATCAAGCCCTTACACTCCCCATTAAAAGTTTGGGGACATTCCTTCAATTATTAACTGCTATACATTCCAGCATAACAGTAACCCATAATAAACCTCAGTTTTATGCCAGCAAAATTTGGTGAGGAAAGAGCTAGATGGCCTGGGGTGTGTAATAGAACTGCCCAATTATCTAACCTTAGTTATCCTTAACTGACTACACATCTTGTAGTTCTTTGCGAAAGAATTTGTTCAATATTACTCTGGAACTTAGTGTTGGATTGAAAAGTACTGGATGCCCAACCAACTCTACAAAACACTGGGTCGTTCTGCAAGAGTTATGGGAGAGCTTCTCTAAGGAATGCTTGGGAAATTCCCAGTGAAACTGTATACAGCGATTGGAGCTGCTGAGAGAGGTTTTTGGTGAATTTTCTGTTTAATTGTTTCGCAGTTGTCACAAATGTTTACATGTGATATTGTTTCCTTCAAAATAAACCTGGTTAGCATTTGGTTAGGGCAAACCGACAAAAAAAAACACACTTTTATTGAAAACCATTATTGAAGACCAAACGCTAAACTGTGGTTACAGTGGATCAGATCTGGTAATTACCCATCTCTACTCTGCTTTGTTCAAGGTCTACTACAGGTCAAAGACCCTCATAACATGGTGTGCCATGTGTGTTTGCAGGATCCAGGCAAAGACCAGGGAACTGCGGGAGCGGCAGGCCAAAGAGAGAGATTATGCTGAGATCCAGGACTTCAACCGTACCTTCAGCTCTGATGAGGAGCACACCTACGCAGGCATTGGCTCACTGGACTCCTCCATGGACAGCAGCCAGAGCCTGAACCAGCAGAACCCAGGGCAGGAGCAAGCCCACAGCCCCAGAGAGCAGCCTCTAGAAGCCCTGTACGCCCAGGTCAACAAGCCCAGGAACAGCCGTCCTCCTTCAGCAGACAGGTAAGGGCTTTTCTTAGACTTTTCATGCTCACTTTACACTGTGTTGGTTCTGTTGGTGTTCAAAGCTGTTCATTAAAAAAAAATTAATATTGTAGAGGTGATACCAAGACGTTTTGAGATTTAAGTGACAAAATGAAAGAGTAAGCACAAACAAATTGTGTAAGGAACCTTAAAAAGTCCAGCAGCGAGAGATCTCATGATTCACAAGGTACTACATGAAGGAGCTCAGTATGTATGCATGGAAGAGACCATGAAAGACTTTGTTAGAGTGTTAGGTTGGTACTTGGTACAGGATTATATTGGTTCTCAATTAAGCTGTACAGGGATGTCTGCAGGTTGCTTGGTAATTTTGGATGCTGAGTTTTGAATAAATTGCATCCACTTAAGCAGTTTAACAGGGACCCCAATGTTTCCCAAGTGATGGAACTTTCTAAGCATTGGCCCCATCATCAGAAGATTGCTAGTTTAATCCCTGGTGGTCTCGCAGCCATCTGTAGCTGAGAGAACACAATTGACTTTGCTCTCTCTGGGAGGGTAGGATGGCCTTGCATCTCCCTCCATCACCGTCAGACCATCCATCAGGTAGTGGAATGCTTTGGAAGAACTCATTTAAAAAGCTGTGTATTAAAAAAGTTTTGTTTCCCTACCTGTCCTTGACCTACAGCAGCTCAGGAGGGGCTGTCATAGGATAAAGGATCGCTCAGCTTTTATACCTTCTCCAAAACACCTCCTGCAGCTCGTGTTAGTTTCCCCTTTGTTCTCCATCTTTTCTGCCTATTGTGCATTTGAAAAAAAGAAGAGGACACGCTCATATGTCCTCTGGCATGTGACGCCGACTCTGCCTCAACGCTAAAGTCAAACAAATACAATAATCATGTTTCCCCGGCTTGTCCCGGCGGCAGGTCTTACAGTCAAGGTAAATCATCAATAATTCTCAAGGTGTGAAAATTTAATAACAACCAGCCTGCTTTATTATCTCAGATCATGTCAAAATCTTCTTCCTATCTCAACCCCCTGAAACACGCAACCAATCGCTGAAAATTCATCTATGTCGTCCAGGGAGAGCAAAGTCATCTGTATACAATGAGAATGTGTCAATTTAAGGCCAAAACATGCCTCTTTTCTTTCTTTTCTCCAGGTTTTCTTTTCATAGCAAATAAGAAAGCTCGCCTGTGTTTCAGAAGTTGCTGAAAGTTTAATGTTGCTTTCTCAGGCTGTTTTCTCTTGTTGTTTTTGTTGTTGTTTTCTTTAGGTAAAACACTTTTTTCTTTTTATCATCCAAAAGCATTACTGATACTTTTTTCCACTGAAAGTAATATTGTGCCAGTGCACTTTCCTTCACAGCTGATTCAGTAGTCAGTCTGAAACCTTAAAGTCCAATATTCTAATTCCCTTAATTATCACATAGACATTTACTCTTGTGTCCATGGTCGATAGGCGTCCCATTGGAGTCCATTGTATAAAAGTGACTGGACTTTTTCCCACGATGCTGCCCAGTTGTGTTTTTGTCTTGGCTTCAGTTATGGAAGAACAGTATTCATCTCTTTAGCACTAATAGGTCTCAGTGGACTCGTTAAGACAGATGATAATTACCTTATTGAGGGTAATTGAATTGAGCAGATGATTGACAGCTGCCATCCAGGGTGTGTGACCTTTTTAGCGGGCCGCAATGGGAGGGGACTTAGGAGACATACTGCTGTGGTTCTCAGCAGTAGCTCCTCCTCCTCCCTCGGGCAGTAGATCTCCCACCATGACCCCTCCCTGTGGTGTGGCCTCACCATCCATATGACAGCAGCACGCAGCCACTCAATAACCTGCTTAATCCCACTGCCAATACTTCTGGTGGTGCAGAGAGACCAGTGGTCGATTCGTCACCCCTGTGGATGCTACTGGCCTGTGACAGCTTCAGCTTGGGATCAGCTCTCAAAATGACTGCAGATTTAATACTGTTTGATATCTTTTAGAGCATTTGGTAATTAGAGTCGAATTGATTAGATGAACTTACATTTACATTTACATTTACGGCATTTTGCTTATGCTCTTATCCAGAGCGACATACATCAGTGCTCAAGTAGTCCAAGTCTGTTCCATAAACCTGGAAAGCTATACTTAAATCAACATCTGCTATTCAAC
>JBBPCZ010000007.1:7272158-7283875 GCA_037974445.1 Brycinus macrolepidotus
CACACACACACATACACACACACACACACACACACACACACACACACACACACACACACACACACACACACACACACGCACACACACACATACACACACACACACACACACACACACACACACACACACACACACACACACACACATTTACACATTTACACATACATATACGCACATACAGGTACACACACAGGCTAAAACATGACTGTGGGGCTTGTTAACAGGCCTGAGGTCAGGTACAGTGTGACCTTTCAGCAGAGCCACTTGAACTCAAGTATCCCTCATACTTATTGACTTAATTTTCCTCATGTCTTTTGTTTTTTTATTTTTTTATTTTTACAGGAGCTCTGTAATGAATATTTTTTTGTCTTTTCATATACAATTGCCAGTGAACACATTAAGAACATGATTTTAGTTTTTTGATACTTCCAATTTATTTTAACCCTTCAACTTTTATTTCTTACTATAATAAGTATGTAATTTTTGAACTAGTTATAGAATAATCCATAGTAGTTATTGAAAAATCTGTAACTGAATAATTCATACTAATTACTGAACATTCTGTAATAGTTAATGAATAATTTATAGTAGTTACTGAATAATTCGGTTGTTTCTGAATAATCCACAGGTTACTGAATTTATCCTAGTTGTTACTGAATAATTGCTGAATAAAGAAGTTTATTAATTGTTTGTAGTCCCTGAATATTTATTGTAGTTTATTAATAATTGTAGTCCCTGAATAATCTATTGTAGTTTATTAATAATTGTAGTCCCTGAATAATCTATTTTAGTTTATTAATGATTGATTGTAGCTCCAGAATAGTTTATTGTAGGTCTTGAACAATTTGGTGATACTTTTGATGGCCTCCTGTAATTTATCTGCAAATGGTCATATTGTTGTCAAACTAGGTGGTGAAAGTCTGTTGATTATCTGCGTCTGCAGATTTAGGCCCAGGTTTAAAGCAGTTTTAGTTTTAGGGGGGAGGGGGGGGGGGGGGGAGGAGTTTCAGTCTCAGACCCCCCCCCTCCCCCCCCCCCCCCAACCCAACATACACACGTACACAGAGCTTCTAAAATCTATAGTAAGCTAAGCTGGTGACAAATATCAGGATTTTGTCAGTTCCAGGCTGACTGTCTGCACGTCCCAGTGAATGCACTTCTGAGCAGCAGGTTTGATCTGTCTGACAGCAAAAGCACTTTTCTGATAGTTGCCTGTTCTGGGCGCTGTGACATCAATGAGCCTTTCAGAAAGAGGTATTGTCAAAAAGATTAAATAAAGTTTGTGAAGCTCGTGGCATCACCTCTTCAAAAGTTTTAAAGCTTTTAAAAAGGCCATGGTAAGTGTGTTCCCACCCTAATGAGCCCATGTTTCCACCCACATTTAGCCTAAAACGTCTCATGGCTGTTCCCAGATGTTCTTAACAAGAAACCGTTTGTTTTTGCTGCTCCTTGAGTGTCCTGAAAGTGTGTTTGCTGGCCAGATCCATTTTCAGTTAATTGGGCAGGTAGGAGGATAAAAGGAAGAATGGATATGGAATGAAGAAAGAACTTAAGAACTTTTTTTCTCCTTCCTTTTTTCTTTCCTTCTGAAGACGCTGAAAGGGTATTTCGGCTGACGTCTACCAAAGCTGTGAGTTTGTAGTGTAATTACTTCATTAGATCAGGTTCTGTGTTGCATTAGTTATTAATCTGTGGTGTAGTAGTTCTGAGACATGGCAGTCATCTTCTGCTTCCTAAAATAACCCAAACCTGCCGTGAGGAGGGATGGAAGAAAAAAAAAACATTTCTGCTAGTTGTTTATTTAAAATCAGTTCTCAGGATGGCGCGGAACAAAGTGGCAGCAATTTAAGGAATAATCACAGTCTTTTACTCAGAGGTAGAACTGACATTGTGACATGAAGTCCACTCAGATAAAGCATTACCATTGATTTTCCCATTAGAGACACACACACACACACACACACACACACGCGCGCGCACACACTCAAGAGCTATAAACGTAATGTAGTCCTCGTGTTGAAATTCCCATTTAGTACATATTTTGCGATTTGAAAATTGAAAATCTTTTTAGAATGTACACAGTGAGACAAGACGGCATGGCTCCAGATTTTACAGAGTACAAAAAGACACATAGAATATACGTATGTAAAAAAGAAATGGATATATACTCAATTTATTAATGTGCAATTTAGTACAAATTTTTAACATTCAAAAATTGCGCGATTGTGTTTGGTGTACTGTAGAGGATTACATCGCTACCTTCCAAGCTGGAGGATGGGGTTCATATTTATTATAATAAATTGATTTCTGTGCACATGGGCTTGTTTTTTGCTGTCAACTGACTGTTCAGGACTGAGCGTTTGACAGGTGTGTGATGGTGGTGATCAAGACTGGTGCTCTTTCTCACACCTTTCACTCTGCATCCTTCCATCTCTCATGCCATTACCACATCCTCCAGAAGACATTAAATCAACAAGAGCCAGAGAGCTTTCCTCAAAGCCCTTTAAATGCTCCTGGACTACTCATCCCTTACTGAGCTTTCACAGGCCACTGAGCTGTCTCATCCAGCCATGTCATCTCTCTCTCTCTCTCTCTCTCCCTCCCTCTCTCTCTCTCTCTCTCTCTCCCTCTTTCTCCCTCTCTCTCTCTCTCTCTCTCTCTCTCTCTCTCTCTCTCTCTCTCTCTCATGGCACTGCTCTAAAAGGGCCACACTCCTTGATAGCTGTCACTCACTCTTCCTCTGGCCTGGGTCGGTCTTTATCTGTCTGAATGCATTTAGATTATCTCCACCCATATAAACCCAGTTTGGCTTTATTTCATTTCACGCTGCTCTGGATTCTCTCTACCACCTGGCCAATGTAAAAGGAGGAAAAAAACAGCATTTTGTTAGGTGTGAAGAAAAAAAGGACAAAAAGAGCACGTAGCTCGAGTTGAAAAAAGGGAGGCTATCGCCCTTGGTTCAGAGACCCTGCTATTATTGAACTGCCACAGCTATCAGAGGAGCGGAGGTCAATTTTTTTTTCTTTTCTCCTTCTTTGAAAAAAAAGGAATTTTCTGTCAGTTTTGTGAAGAGGAGGCAGCCATCTTAGTGTTTTGCCCCCACAACACCCCCCCCCCCCCCCCCCGCTCTCTCTTGCTCTCTCGATCTCTCAGAAAAACTGCAGAAAATGAGGGTGAAGGCCCCACCACTATTTTACAGCCTTATTCCAATGCTATTGATTTTTCTGCTCTAATAGCTGCCACGCCCCCACCCCAACTAGTTTGGATTATTGTGCAGATGATTATTAATCACAGTGCACTGGAGCATTTTAACACTACATTTATTCCCCTGATGCTCTCGCCTGCTGCGGACCAATAGCCTCCCTGCATCTCCACTCCATAACCAATCAATGGGCCCGCTTTGCAGAGGAGCTCCAATTATGACAAACGATGGAGGATGAGGGTATTCGTTAAGGCCACTGTGTCGCCGCGTCCTTGTGTTGACGTGACATCGAATTATTTTGAGAGCTGTGATTTATTTTGCTTCCAATTCACTAAAATTGTGTCAGTGCTTAATGCTAGTGGTTAGTGTGTGGTTATGGTTAATCTGTGATATTTGTTGTTTTTCTGTGTATGCTTTATGATGCTCATTATGTATCATTTTCCTGACCACACACGCTGAAATCTTTCAGTGTCTGATTTATTGAGGCCATGCAACTTTTCTTGGATCGTTCTGGATCATTATTTATTTATTTATTTATTTGAGGGACATTAACCAACTCGAAAGTAAATGTGTCAGTGCAAACAAGTCAGTGCAGCAGTATAGAGGATGAGTAAAAGATGTGACCTGCAAATGGACCTTCAAGAAAAACAGTTAAGTAGAAATTATGATGCGTGTAATTAGACATAAACGATTCAAATAAACAAAGAGTTTACATACAGACACACCAATTAAACATGCATGAAGCCCACCAAAGATAAAATGCAGCAGGAGAGGCATGGCGCCGCCAATGCCAAATCTTAAGTATCCCAAATTTTGACACAACCTCTATGGTACGTTAAGTTCAGGTCAGAAGTGTCTTCTTCAATAAGTCGCAACATACTTTTCCGACATACTTTGTCTAGTTATGAACTAAAGTGTGTAAATGAATAAATTAAGACATCTGACTACAAAGATTTACTGACTGTCTCAAACACTACTGGCACACTTTCTTTGGACACACAAAATAAAATAAATAAAATAAATTTCCTCTCGGTCTCATGTTTCTCTTTCTGTTTCGTGATTGCTGTTTTTCTTGCTTGCTCATGCTCTTGTCCTGCTTGAGGTTGTGGTTGTGGTTCTACAGCACCATCAACTTCCTCTCCCTTCTTTTCATCGGTGACATGGCGAAATAACAAGCTTAGCTTTAAGTTCACTGTAAATAATCTCCACCTCAGACCATGAAACCTGGGTGAAACAATCACCATGGATCACACCACTTTGCTGCATTCCAGTTACGTTAACACCGGCAAGAAAATTATGTCAGATAATCCTAAAACATTAAGGATGATAACTTAATTTTTAATTCCTGTATGATGTATAATAACAGTATAGATGTTTCTTCAGGATTCATATAAAAACCTTATTTAATTTCATGACTATTTTATGCTATTATGCTATGATTTACTGTAAGGTGCTAATGAATTTAATTACAGATAGTGCTACAGGAATATTATATGCTGAATATATTAAAGACAATTGCAGAATAATTATACACCACAGCATTGTAGAATCTAGACACTAGATATCACTATTGTCTTAATACAGTTTTTATTCTCTTCTACAAGGGCTAAGTGTAAGAAACTAACATTTCTGTAGTGCTGTTTAACATAATCCTTCTCCAAAGATCTATATTACATTCACCTCCATGTAACACTTCTGTAGTGACCCACCCATCGCCTTGTCTCAGCAAATTGCTCCACTAAGTCTGTGACTGCAGTTTTATACTTTGACTTCAACCACATTTTAGTCAAAAAGAGAACATAAACTTCATACAGACACAAACAGTTTCTGCATAATCTAGCTCTCTATTGGTTGGCTGTATGATCTTTGCCTTTCACTAGAAAAGACCATATGCCCACCTTTGAAGAGACTGATTAACCAAGTACACACCCAAAAATAAAAAAATAAATAAAACTTTGTCAGTGTAAGACAAAGACTACCTCCAGTTGTGGGAATTTTAACCAGCACATGACTTCATGTGTTTGAATAAAACACAGCCGTAAAGTTGAATGTCATCCTCGTTAGTATAGTGGACAGCCTCTCACATTGAAGGCAGGGGTTCGAATCCCCAGCAGGGAGGTTTTCCTTTTGGGCCGGCTGGTGGCCTGATTGTTAGAGAGATGCCTCGGTGATCAGAAGGCCGTGAGTTTGAATCCCAGGACTGCCAGTTGCACCACTGAGGTACACTTGAGCAAAGTACCATCCCCACACCCTGCTCCCTGGGTGCTGCATCGGTGGCTACCCACCATTCACTTGGTGAATGGGTTAAATGCAGAGAAGAATTTCACACTGTTCACATTGTGTGCTGTGCTGTGGTGTGTTCACGTGTGACTATGAGGGGCCACTTTACTTTAAACTCCCTTTCCTGTCTGCGTTGACTGGTTTTGCCAGATAATGTATGCGTATCCATGTGCTAACCAGCTCTGACAGTATAATTATCGAAGCAGTGGTTTACAGATCAGGCAAAACCTATGGAAGCCTATAGGGAAGGAAGTTTTACGTAAGCATCCTTATGTCTGTATCCCTATGCGGCCCTTAAACTTCCTTCCATATCTGCTTTTGTTGGTTTTGACTGATCTATAACCCATGGCCTCACTGATTAAATTGGCAGAGGTGCTTAGCGTGTGGATCAGGCAAAATCGGTGAACGCAGACAGGAAAGAGAGTTTAATTCAGTCTTTTCTGTTGTCGTTATTTTTAATGTCATTCAGTCACTTAAAAACATTCAGTGATATAATTCTTTGTAGCAGGTAGATAATGTATGGTACTAGCATTAAGAGACATGCATTCTGACATGCTGATCAACCAAAGGTGAAAAAAAGATTCAGGGCTTTGCTTTAAATATCTGGGGCTAAACCTCTGAAGCCCAGCCTTGGCACTGCCCATGGCTGGCAGTCTACTAGATAAAGGGTTTAGTCTTAGAAAAACAGTGTAGAAGGAATTGCAATGGGTGTGGTCCTTTAGGCCCCAGGTTCTTGAAGTTTCAGCTCCACAAAACATCACACATGAGACCGCAGGGAAACTTTCTCTCTTAATCCAGGTTTAGATGCTCAAGCTGTGATTAATCCTCACATGCGTGCACATGAAAGTGTGACATTTATAAAGAACAACCAATTGTGTGAAATGTGAAACATTATCAAAAAGAGCATAAATATTATTAAGAACAAAAGTGACCAGAGAAACCTTCTGTAAATGGTCCTATAGCTGTATATGGTCTGAAATGCCAAACTTATCCTGCCCTGATGCAGGTTTGGCTTGCAGCGTAAGTTGCCATGGTGATGAAGCCCAGGAAACGGTGATCCAGTCGTGATACAGAAAATCCAGGGTTACACTGAACAAAGCTTAAAGTTTCCTAACCAATAAATCCTGCCTCATGAGACAGGCCCCTTTGTTATTAGTCATAACCAATCCATGTAAAATGAAAACAAACAGTTTATATAATAAATAATAATAAAACTAATTAAAGCATCAGACAAAACCAAAGACAAAGTAAAAGAGTGCATGCTGCTGCAGAGAGAAAGAAAAAAGATCCCCAGCTGTCTCATAAAATTGCTATTGCTATTAATAATTGTATTCAAACCAACAGCTTTCATGAAAGATGTGCTTTAAGTCTCACAGTTTGTGGATTCTCAACATGTTTTGTGTTGTATAATTCAAAATGTTTAACTTAAATTTTTTTGGCCGTTGGTATTATTATGATCTTAATAATCTGGTTCTGTGTATCTGTGTGCTTCTGTATGTTTGTGTTCTTGGACATTAAGGTAGAAATAAAAAAGTCCACTGGCCCTCAGCATATCGAATACATGTAGGAAATGTTGCTAGGCCTGATTTTAAGCCATCAATTCATTTACCCATTTATAAATAGGTATCACACACTGCCCTGTTGTAACTTTCTGAACAAAACTTGTGTGAAATCTCAGTCTCACACACACTTTTCTCCCATTTATAGGGTGTGTGTGCAGTTTAAGAGCAAAGTGCACTTCTCTGTATCATGTAAACGCATTTGAGGGAGGGCCACACAAAACATGGGGAAATCACATAAATATCAGGTGGTATGTTACATGTGTGGCTGATTTATATGCCGAGAGTAACGTAAGATTGAGCAGCTTGCAGAGGCCGGTTTAGGGTGGATAAACTTGTGTTAGGATATTAAACAATGTGTTGTCGATAGATAGGCCTTGAAAATGTGCTGAAAGATTGTTTACTATTAGAATAACACTGTTTAAACTCTCAGGATTGGATGCATGTGTGAGAAGACACTTCACAATGTGCTGTGACGTGGCTGCAGTATGCACGTTGGAGTGGTATTAAACGGCTGAGAAATGTTTTAGTGAACGACCTTCATTTCTTAACACCTATATCTCTTCATCACTGAACTTTCTTGCTCTGTTTAACTATGCCCTTTAAACCTGCACGTTAACCTGTAGTCTTGGTAAATAAGGCACATTGTGAGTGCACCAAGGCTTGTTTTTGCTTCATCTGCAATCGTACATAAATCTGGCGCCCCGTGTAGAGTTTGGCAATTGTATATTACATTGTTATACTTTCTTACTCTGTAGTAAGAAGATTAGTCATGTGTGCAAACTTCTGTACACGAGTCTAATCTTATTGCATCATCTTTTGTCAGTTTTCATTACAATGGAATCCATCCATCCAGATGGTCAGTTACATGCAGATTCCAGTGAAAATGAAACCGGCCTGAAACTAGACCTGAGGCAAGACACTTGAAGGTGTACTCATCACACCTTTCGCTCCTCTCCTCTCTACTCCTCTTTGGCTGTTCAGAGAGAGTTTGTGTGACTCAGCTACAGAGTATGAGCGCACTAATCTTTATTCTCTAGCTGGGTCTTCGTCTGCGAGAGAAGGATAAGTTCTTTCTCTGTGTGTTATGGAGACAAAGACAAGTGTAAATGAACAATAGGTGACCTGAGACAGCCTGTGTGTTTTATACTAAAAGAGTGTTTTGACAGAGTGTTTTGGCTCATGTATGAAACACTCAGGCATGAAGTCTCACCTTCACTGCTGCTGATTGCATTCGAGCATTTTATCAGCTATTGTTCCTGTCTATACTCTTCACGAAGCTCTCTAGCAGTTTGACCGCAGGAGCGTCTGCAGTTCTGTTATTCTTCTATTATTTTCTTGGTTTGAGCTTGCTGGAGCTGAACCAAAGCAATTTTAATAAAACACCGTACTTACATGGCACATTCCAATATGTTATACTCAACAAATAAATAAAAATAGTGCTCTAAAATTTGCAGAAAATAATATTTTAAAATATTTTAGCTCCCTGTATTTAAAAAGAACTGTGTTACCCACACATATATCAAGAAAATATAGAATTTGCAGGACTTTTAACACTGTATTTACACTTCAGAACAGATTTCCACACAATACCTGTTTCTCCAGTTATTTTGATGATTTTAAGTTGGTGTAATTGATATATTTGCTTACAGATTGTGTGTATAGAGTTAAAGAAAGCATCCACATTGGTACTCCAGCACTGTTCCTGTCTGAGCAGCACTTGGGCTTTAACAATAGCAAGCTAATGAGGATTAAGTGAGGGGGGGAGGAGAGCAGGTAGAGTTTTAATTCCCTGTAGCAGAGAGCCGTCCCACCCCACCTTTCTGCCTGAGTCTTTGTACCTCCATGCGGGAGATTTTACAAACCCAATGCAGCCCACTGCGCACAAATCCCCCCACTGCACTCTAATCAAACGTGTTTGCACCTTAAAAAAATGCCTTTTCCACTTTATCCACTGAAATGGAATCAGGCAGGCTAGTGGACTTTAAATTTACCTCAGCCCAGCTAATCTTCTCAAATCCACTCTCCTCTTCCATTACCACGCACCTGTCCAGGTTTGTTATTATTTCTGTTTTGTTCTTTCTTCTAAAGACACATTGACTGGAAACCTTTCTTTTTATCCATTTGTTCGAAGCAAGAGCTCACATGTAAGCCCATTATGAGGGGAAGACTTGATAGATTTCAATTTCGCTTGCTTCTGGCCATGTGCGATTGACTGCAAGTGGTCTTATGTGTACAAGGCCAAGTGTTACAGCAAATGGGAGCCGAGAGAGGAATCACCAGACCCAAGTGGATACACTCATCAGCCTTAATATTAAAACCACTGACAATATCCAGTGACAATATGCATAACATTCATTATCTTCTTACAATCTCACCTGTCAAGAAGTGGGATACAGTACTGTGCGAAAGTCTTAGACACCTATACAAATTGTTTAAAGCCAATTTCCTCAGTGTGTGATAAAGTGTTTTTCTGCTAGCAAAGTTAACATTAGAATAAATGTAAACAAACAAAAAATCCGTAAAAAGTATCAAGATTTGTTTTGTTTGTAAAAGTAGTTGATATTTTGTGAGCTAGTGAGGAGAGCACGGGTCCGGTTCCAGATTCCTCCTCGGTTCCTCCAGCTGTTGTTTGGATTTGTGAAACTCCATCAGCAGCTCCTGAATTAGTTAAATGAAGCACTGATTTAGTCAAACCACGTTTCAACAAGGAACACATTGATATACTGAACATAAAATCAGTATTTACTGTATAATGTTATTTGTGTTTATGATGTTTAGTTTTATTTAGTAATATTATTATGAAAAAACACTCAGTGCCCGTCTAAACAGATTTTAAATATTATTTTTGCAGGTGCCTTAGACTTTTGCGCCTGTGAATTTTTAGACAGCATAATGAACAGTCAGTTCTTGAAGTTGATGTGTTGGAAGCAGGAAAATTGGGTAAGTGTAAGGATCTGAGTGACTTTGACAAGGGCCGAACTGTGACAGGTAGACTGAGTCAGAGCATCTCCAAAATGAAAGGTCTTGTGACGTGTTCCCAGCATTCAGTGCTCAGTGTCTACCAAATGCGGTCCAAGGACGGACAGCCAGTGATGATAAATCATGTTTTCTTATACATGATGTGGACGTCTAAGTGTACGTGCTTCACTTACCTGGGGAAAAGACTGGCACCAGGATACACTATTCGAAGAGAGCAAGATGACAGAGGCAGTGTGATGCTCTGGGCAACGTTCTGCTGAGAGGAACATCACAAAAAGTTCAAGGTGTTGAACTTTGGTCTTGGCCTCCAAATTCCCCAGATCTCAACCCAATCAAGCATCTGTGGAATGTGGTGGACGAACTAGTCCAATCCATGAATGCCCCGCCTCGCAACTTACAAGACTTATAGGATCTGCTACTAACGTTTTGGTGCCAGATCCCACTGCACACCTCATACCTTGTGGAGTCAACCAGTCAGAGCTGTTTTTGCAGCATGTGTAGGAATATTTGGCAAGTAGTTTTAATGTTATGGCTGATGGATGTACATGTCGTCTGCATGGTTTCATACAGTGCTGTTACCTCCCCGCCTTGTTCTAATATTTCCCAAATTGCAGTTTTTTGTTTTTCATCTTGATGTATTTTTCACTGTGAAACTTTGTTACCTCCAACCTAGGCAGATGAAAGAGATTATTGGTGTTTTTTTCTTTTCTTTTTTGGGCATAGATATGATATTTCCATGGTTCATTCCTCACACTGTGCCTTAAGGCAATGCAACACAATAAAATACAGCTTTATAAACCGATTTCTGCACAACAGCCCCAGGCAGCGTTCTGCACTCAGAGAGCCAAATCTTTAGGGGAACGAGATGTGGTGCACCCCTCCATTCAGCACTGGCTGACATTAGGTGGGAAGCAATAAGCTGTGGGAGATAAGAGAGGTAATGCAGAAGCTGAGTAGAGTCTTAATAATCATCATGTCTACAGTGGTTTCGCGCCTCCTGCCTCTGATAGCGCTATGGCCATCGCTGTGTGTCCTCACTTCGCTGAGAATGTTCTGGAAGTTTTCCTGGAGGCATAAAGATGAGAACAAGTATTAGGAGACTGTTCCATTCTGGTAATGACAAATAGCTCCTTATCTCAGCTTATTTTGGCTGTGTTAGAATTAGACCTGATCGTTTGAGCCAAGTCAATGCTAACGATGTATTAATTAGTACGTCCACAAGAGCAGACATGCTGATTGCAATGCAGAGAGTGTCTTAAATCTAATGAATTAATCATAGACAGTGTTTGGACAGGACATTTCTGTAGGATTATTTCAGTAAATATTCTACAGAAATGTCCTAAAATATACAGTCCTACAGTAAATATCTCCTAAAATATAAAGGTCTGTATTTAGGGCCACGTTTCACCTGTTCCCTTTCACAAAATCTTTCCTAGCAACTGTTGCTAGGTTCAGCATTCTTTACAGAACACTGTCAGAAATTCCATTCGGCCTAATGACACACACACACACACACACACACACACACACACACACACACTCTAAGAGGGAAGTGAGGTCAGTGCAGTGTGTCACTAGTAGCATGATAACAGGCGTGCTAACAGGGAGGGCAGTCGCAGTAGGGGTTTGTGGGTAGCAGACCAGGGGACAGTTGGAGCAAGAGAGAGGGCACGCGCGCACACACACACACACAC
>JBBPCZ010000007.1:7310757-7333402 GCA_037974445.1 Brycinus macrolepidotus
ACACACACACACACACACACACACACACACACACACACACACACACACACACACACACACACACCCACACACACACAGGTAAAGTGTATATGGAGATGTGTGTATTGGGAAGACACTGTGTAGCACTGTGTCCGCTCCAGGATGCTTTTTTTTCTAAAGCCCTGTGGAAATGCCATATAAACCGCCTCTGTGTGCTGAGCCTGTAAAAACAGAGTCTCTCTCCATCTCTGCTAGTCAGTGAGTTTGTGCCTCTATTGTTTCCGCTGATGAGGAGGGTCTTCTCAGTAAGACGTTATCAGCGGCCTGCCACATCTGCTTTCCTACAGTATGTGAGAACAGGTGAGAGAAGCTGGCGCTGCCCAAGTGTCACACAAGATTTCACAGCGTTTAATCTGCCACGGTAACATTCTGTCGCCCGGAGAAATTGCTTTCAGGGGCCCATAAAGCAGTAAACAGGCAAGAGGGGTTATTCAGCAAGACAGGGCTAAGAAAGAGACTGAGAATAGAATAGAGAGAGAGAGAAGGAGAAAGAGGGAAAGGGACAGAGGGAGATGAAATAAGCAATAGAAGAGAGGGAGCGGGAATGAATGGAAAAAGTGGAAGGGCACATGCAATTGTAAACTGACCTTTCAGTCAGTGAGCACAAGACAGATATTGAGTGATTCCCATTGTGTCGGGAGAATGAACCTGTTGGCTCGTTAAACGCCGTGGCATATGGATATTTTATCGCCCTCCGCCTTTAATTGCTTTACTCTCAGCCTCTATGTAGTGCCCGGTTCCCTTTTAAATGACAGCAAAGGGAAATAAAACCCGGGGAGGTTTCCTAGCCGGAAAAGCCTTGTCTGTCTCTCAAAGCGTACAGCCCTTTGTCCTCTATCCCGGCTTCAGTTTCCATGCTGTCTGACCTTTTATCCAATGCATAAACAAGAAGCCAGCCTTCGCTCGTATTTGTCCCCCTGCCCTCTTGTCCGGAGTAGGGGGAGGGCTGCATTTGTTTTAATTGCCAGCACTCTATTGATGCAAATTGCTGCCAGCTTTTGTGAGCTCTTGTTTAGCCGAGCCGCTGGCTGTCAGTGACGCATGCCCTGAAGTATTTATAACCCCGCGACACCTGATGCAGCACAATCAGGAAGACTGATCGCATGTTGTGAAGTCGAGGCATTCACAGCCATCCAGGTGGAAGGATCTGCCTCCTTTATGTGTGAGCCAGGTGCAGCATCAGTAACAGCCCAGGCACACCCACTTTGTTCACTACTGATTGGTAGCTTAGCTGTATTCTCAGTTTGCTTATGACAAGTTCACAAATGAAAATAGACCTTTTAGTTGTCCATATGCATTTTAATTCTCAACGTTTTTGGTTAAAGTATAGCCCTGCCTGACAAATCTGAAGGATGATTAATGTTAAACTGTATTTACTACATTCGGTCCCTCAGAACATTTGACATTAGTATTAACAATGATTAATATTTCATAAATTCGCTAATAAAATATTTGAAAATTTGAAAAGACATTCAAATTATGTACCCCACTTTTTTACCACTTTGGTAGAAACTCTGCACACCACACATTTTGGATGCTTTGTGAGACTCCATTCTTGGCTTCATCTTATCAGTTTTAGCTCCAGCTGCAGTCCAAATAAGTTTCTAGCTCCTCGAGATTGCCAGCTAGTGAGTGTGATCTGGGTTGTATTTTACTCCTCAGAATAAATGAGAGTGCTGGATGTTATTCAAATCAACATATTCAGCCAACCTGACTGAGCTTAGCTCTGGTATGAAGCGTTTTAGTGACTTAAAACCTTGATCACTCCCCAGTTTATTGACAAAAGAGAAGAAGGCTTTTAAGATGATGGTTAAAAAGACACCTGTTCTCCACCACTGCTCTTTACTCACACACTCAACTAGCACAGCAACCTGTGCAGTATTGCCAGATGGGCTAAATCCACCGTTTTTATGCAACTTCCTGGGATATTGTTTATCATCAATGTTTTTAGGCTTGAATAAATCCATATTTATGCAAGAGTAAAAAAGTTAATTACCATAATAATACTACTACTAAGCATCATCATCATTATTGTTGTTCTTGTTCTTGTTAGATTTGTTATTATTGTAATAATAAATATTATGATTATAATTGTAATTGTAATAAAAACAATTACAAAATCTGTATTTTTCATTCACACATTAAAACAGAAAGGTGTTTTCTAATTCCTATATAATATTCAAATATTTTAGATAATTTAAAGAATATTTGAATGTGAAATTATTACATAGTTGCAACCCAACACACAACATATTGAAAAGAAGCATTTCAGCGGTGAGCAGCAAAAGCATGCATTTAAACAAATCTTTTTGTGATTTATAAACAAGAGGAAGCGAGCAGCCATTTGTGCATTATAAATGTGTTCGCTGAAATGCTTAAATTAGTTTGAACAGGAGCACATAGATGAATAGATGAATGTTTTACGGTCTCAGTTACTGTTGCTAATCTGTTTTTATGGATTTGTACGGATTTTGAAATGTAGGGATTTAAGTACTGTGAGAATTATCACCTGTTGCATGCAGGTGACCATAATAAATATTAGCCTAGGCCTACTCGTGACTTAACGTGGTCCACACCCTGTTCGGAAATCCTGGCTCTGCCACTGATGTAAGAGCTTATTGAGGGTTTTTTTGGGATGCAGTGGAGCTGCCACAGCTATTGCTGCTTTCTTGTATTGTTTTTTTCCTCCGATCTGTCTGGTCTCATTTCTTAGTTCCAAAACAACTGGTGTATTTGGAATCTAGAGGCACAAGTTTCTAAACACAGGTGTTTTTTCCCTGGTGGTACTGCAGCCATCCAAAAAAACACAACTGGCTTTACTCTGCATGGGTAGGATGGCCCTCCCACCCCCCCCCTCTCCATCACTCAGAGTGATGTTGGCCAATATGGGTGCCTGTTAACTGACCTAACAGAATTGGCAGCCAGCGTTCTTTTCCAAGAGCATTACACTGTCCAGTTTTCTAAAACATGCCATGTCTGGCTTCACCTGGCCTTCGCCCTCCCATTGGTGGTGGTATCATGTGACGGGGTCCTGGTTAGTTGGAAATGAGTAAATTGGACAGAAAATTGGAAAATAAATAAATAAATAAATAAAAGTCCTGGGGGATTTTATGGCAAATTTTCCTCGAAGAAGCAGATTGACTTTGAACTGAAGCCTATGGTGGGGAGGAATGTGGGGTAACAATAAGTTCCCTCTGGTTGATCAGATAACAGTGAGTCCTTTGAACTTTTTTTTCCTTTTTAATCCTTCACCCCACCCATGAATATAAGCCCTTGATCCAATTCGTTTTCCATTTCCAACTCCTCAACATCAATGTTAAGTTTTAATTAGGTGATAGTCTTGTCTGTGTCATGTGCCCCGTTGCCCCATATACTGGCGCTTGTATCCTCTAAGGTCGTGAAAGACCACTTTCCATTTCAAACAAATGAATGTCAGTTGCTAAAGGGCCCAGGATGTCTAAATACATTGACTAGTTTATAGTCCTGAGTGCTGCCTTTCTCCCTGAGCTCAGGTGGTCAACAGACTCCCTGACTCACTGCCTTATGGTCAGTTTGACCTTTCCAGGGTCAGACAGAAGCATTTACGAGTGTCTTTGCTGTTTGTTTTGGAGTCGGGGGGCTGAGAGGATGGCTGTTTTGAGGCAGGAGGATTAAGCTAATGGCACCTTGCTGACTCCTCCATGTCTATGTGCTAATGGATGTAGAGGGGGATCCATAAAGCATGGACTGAAACCAGTGGAGTGATGAGATCGGGTCATGTGAGCGTAGCCCAGCCTCTTCTGGAAAACTTTCAGCTCTAATCCAATCAAACGGCTCACTCTTTCATGTTGCCAGCCCTGCGTCCGACAGCATCAGGGCTCCCGCTGTGAAACCTGGATGATGTGGACAAAGGCTGAGCATGTTAGTTTTTGGATAATCGCTCTCTCCAGGGGTGGGATGGGGGACACATGCCGCCAGTTTTGATAAAAAGTGATTTTGTGCCACCAATGTTGAAATTAAGGGATTTAATTCCCTCAGTGTGCGTGTGCACGTATATGCATACATGGTTTTTTATAAATTTTTTCGTATTTGTTAAATTGTACATCATTCTTTTAAATAGACAACTAGAAATTGCGCGCTTAAATATGCAGAAAAATGCCACATTTATGTTTGTTGTTTGCTGATAACATGTTCTTTTAAAATTAGCAAAATCATATTATTTGAATGGGGTGTTTTGCATACAACTGAAAGCCTAAAATATTCTAAAATAAAATGAAGTACAGAATGTAAATTACAATCGTATGTTGATGTATTTAAGATTTTGCAAAGACTTTCCTATGGTAGTGTTTTTTTAGCTAGGTAGCTAAAGCTCACATTATTTACACGCACACTAACACTGTGCCATTTCTGTCCCTCGAATTACTCATGTAATTACCCTCAAGTTTCTCATGTTTGAAAAGTTCCTACTCTTCACCCTGATCACTGATTATTGATTGTTTTTCTGCGCTCCTCAGTGCTCTTTGCTGTGATTGTGGACGGCAGGCCTGTTGCCACCTGATGATAATGTATAATCACACGTTTTACTGGAGTTAATGGCCAAATTAATTGCTCCTCTCACAGATGCGTGGTAATGACCAAGCGATTTGTTTATTTTTCACAGGATTCCGTTGTTTTTGAGAGGAGACACAGCTGAGGCTGGTCCACAAATGGCCACAAATGAGGGATCGGCTAAGACGCCAGCGATCCCCTCAACCTAATCTGTCAGTACTCAACCCAATTTCACCGCAGAAACATCCAGTCAGCACAGCTTCATTTTTTTTTCCCCTGTAGCGTCTTGGCTCGAACATTGTTGGTGATTTCATTTTCAGCTGATAGAATGCTTGATGTCTCCTATAGGGAAGAAAGCCACTTCTTTCCCTATTACTGTTTAAAATGTCAGTAAATGTCAGGGGATTTAAGTGACGTATGTTCTGTGTGAATAGACATGATAAATTGACACCTGGCATATTCAACAACCAGCCTTCAATTCTCTCTAGAAACCAAGTGTTTTTATATGTAGATATGCTAATTCTGGGTCTTTTGCACAAACTGTCTGAACTGTCTGAAGTAACTACTTTAGACTTAATAGACATAATTTAAGCTAAGCTTTATAGACTTCCTAAATTACATTTGACAAGGTCAAAAGAAAGAAGATATACTTGGCGGTAGATTTGCAGTGTTACGTGGGGGCAAGAAGGGAAGAGTCATGATGACTCTATTTAGATGAACTCTCAGTCTTTTATTAGGGTTTCATGACCAGAATGATGAAGTGAACACTGGAAGTGGGGCTTGAAAAAGCCTGTTTAGAGGGGGAAATCATGCAGGCATTCATGTAACAGTGGACTGAGACAGTGGGTTAGAGACAAAGGCCCACACCATACAAGCCAATGATCCATTTGATTTGTAATGCCTCAGTTCCACTGCCTCACAAATGAACACGTCGGCCTTTGAGCTTTTCCAGTACTACATATGCGTATAGGAATGGGAAATTAAATGGAGTATGGATAATACAATTGATTTTAATGGCTGCATAGAACAACAGAACAGGGATGTTCCACCATGATGTCTCAGCCACTCTCATTCAGGTCCATTTGTTCGTTATGGGGAGTGATTTAGCTGCAGTTTAATGAAGGCTGATTGGCAATGTGTCTGAGCGCCCATTATCATCAGCGGGCTGCTTCTCACTGCAATCTACAATTATGGGCACATTTAGGCAGGAAGGCTTGGAGGCTTAAATATGCTATCAGCAGTGACTGCCGCTCTGCCACCTGTACATGCCCATGCACCAGACCATGTCCTCTATCCTTCAGTGCACACTCCTCTGTCTCTCTGGCTTGTTATTCTTCCCTCCCCTCAATCATCCCCTCTTTACATATTATTTACATTTCACTGTAACGCCTTTCTTTGTTTTGTACTTTTTCTCTTTTTCTGCTTTTCCATTTTCTTTCCAGTTTCACTTACCCTTGCTCTCTCTCTCTCTCTCTCTCTTTCTCTGTGTAAATCAACTGCATTATCTGACTGGATGTCGTATCATAATGAGGGGATTGGCAGTGACGGCTCGTGTGCGTGAGGGTGCTGATAAAAAAGTGCAGTTGATTAACAGAGAGAAGTGCATTGATTCCTATTGACAGATGCTCTCCAAGCGCTTAATGAAAGGCATGCAAATGAACGTTCTTTCTGTGGCGCTACGCCGAAGCACTGAAGGCAGGGAGATAGCCCTCTGACTGCTGAAGGCAGTCTTTAGGGCCTCATGTATCATTGACCATGGTACGCTGGGGACTCCTTTAGCAAGGCATTCAGACCACTTCATGGCCCCGGGGAGCCAGAGAATTCAGGCCATGCATGGAAAAAGAAATGGACTGTGTCCATACATGTAGTTATCATAATGGACTGACATCTGAGGAATGGTGCCGTGAATAACGGCTGTGCTATTGATTTACTCCCAAAGAATGTGATGATACCATGCATTCAGAACCATGCTTTTCAACCAAAATGTTGTATATTTCTGTTATTGAGCCATTTTATGTGTTTTGTCATTACCATTGTCTTAAGGGCTTTGAGAAGAGCGAATACTGATATTTACTGATATATATGTAACACATTTCTGACTTATAAATGCGATAATTGTTAATAATTAAAATGTATTTTTCTTGTGTAGTTCAGACAGAGGTGGTAGCGCACCGTATCATGCCTTACCTATGAGTCAGCTAGGTTGGGGGGCGTAATTGGATATTGAGAGTGTAAAATTGGAATGCATTATATATATGCATTATATATTATTATTATTATTTCATTTTTTAATAAATTGTTACATCTTTAAATCTTTCATTTGGGACATATGAACTATGTGTGTTGTGTACATTGAAATGAATCTAACATGTTTATCTTTAATATATAAGCTTATAATAATCAGGTGGCCAGTGAATCTGCCTAATATTGGACTAATACACCAGAGGCAAAGTGTTAAGTAGATAAGCTTCTTTATTGTCTCTGCAATATACTCTCCCCTATTGATTGCCCTATCTAGCTCTTGTTGCTTTTGGGCTGTAAGTCCAAGCAGCCGTTGACATTAACATGCACGCAAACAAGGATGTATGACCAGCTTTCCTTTTTTTCCCCTTTCTCTCACCCTCTCCTTTCCCATAGCAACAGACTGGCGCCTAGCAACCACGACCGGATACAGCGGCTGAGGCAGGAGTTCCAGCAGGCCAAGCAGGAGGAGGAGCCTGACGACCGTCGCCGTGCCTACAGCTTCCAGCAGCAGTCATGGGTGAGTGCACAATGTGCTTCCAGCCAATCGCCTGGTCCATTGATCCATTCAAACTGCGCCAGCCTAGTGTAGCCTCAACAGCATTCACCACCGCTCTAGTCATTCTCCCTCCAAAGCTATCTGCATCCTAGCTGTGAAATCTGGACATCAAGGTGTCCAAGGGAGATTAAGTAGGGCTTCAGTATAACCTGAAATTTTTTGTCCTGAACATAGTCTGACACAATTCTGTCTGAACCCAACCTGACCTGCAGCAGAGTTTTGAATCCAGTTCCAAACCCCAAAAAAAAACACTGACAGCACCTTTTGAATTACCCATAGAGTAAAAGCAGTTATGGCCATCATCAGACTATTGATAAATTTGATTTAATAATGTCTAGCTTTGTCAATAGGGGTGTAACAGTGCATCAAAATATCATCATATTGATATTTATTCAAAGTATATTGCATATACTTTGAATAAGTACAGTATGATGACAGATATGCATTGCACCCACAGAGTTGTTAAGTGAGCAAAAAAATGCAAAGGTAGACAATAAATAATTGTCCAAAAATATCAATAGCAGCAACAGGACAGAGAATGTGCAATATAGAGTAAATAAAGGATATTTACAGTGGCAGATGGTGAATAAGTTTGTTTAGTTAGTTAGTTTGTTTTTTTATGGCAAGACTGTTTATTGTATATATGCAGTGTGCTTGGGGGAAGGAAGCAGTTCAGTTCAGAGTGTGTGTGAAGTACAGTTTGTGTTTCAGTTCTGATTGAGGAGTCTGATGGCCTAGGGGTAGAAACCGTTCCCGATCCTGGCAGTGAAAGCCTGGGTGCTGCGGAACCTTCTGCCAGACGGGAGGGAGAAAAGGGTGTGGGAGGGATGTGTGGGGTCATCCACAGTGCTGGTGGCTTTGCGGATGCTGTATGTGGTGTAGATGTCTGTGACAGAGGGGAGAGAGATCCCCATGATCTTTTCAGCTGTCCTCATTATCCATTGTAGGGTTTTGAGATCTGATGCGGAGCAGTTTCAGCACCAAGCTGTGATACAACTACACAGTAACTCAGTCCAGCACATTCATGTCCTACATCACGTGCCCCCCCTCCTTTAGCTCTAGTTTTTTAATGAATTGAGCCTGCACTGAATACAATCATCATTTTTCTTCATTCAGATTTAATTCAAAAGGTGAGAAAAAGTGAGTTAAAATTTAATTGAATTTTCAGTCTCACTTTGTTGAATATATCCTACCATCAAACCAAATTTTGAGTTGACTGAGTTAATTATCTGCTATGCAAATTTTAGAACCTAAACCAGGGCTGCTGGCAGCTAAAATCATCTAAAAAGGTGAGAGGTGGGCTGTGAGAAACCAGAAGGTCAAATCTGAATTTGAAATGAGCGTGACAAATATTTGAAAGATGATCTCTGAGCTCGATATGAATGGTCAGGTCCCGTCAGGTTTGGTGGGGATTAGTGGACTGTTTAATTAGACTAATGTGAGGTTTTAGGTGTGACTGTGTTATACATCTGTGGCCTAACTTGTTAATTGCTTTGTGATGTTGGTTTGTGAATTCAGTTAATTATGCGGGTGAGCACTGGATGTGCCCATTATATTTAAATCTTTCCATTTTGTGTAGCAAAAAAAAAACAAAAAACGACAACAATAGCACTCAGAAATCATTTTAAGGGAGCATGACCCAGGCCTTGTCTCCCGCTACGCAAATGTTACTGGGTTTATTTACACGTCTTCAGAAGCCCCATTTATTCATCGCCCCCCACTCAAGTGTCCATTTTTTAACACTCTGCCCTTGTTCTTTCCTGCTTCATTTGTATTCAGAGGTTAGGGGTCAGATGTTATTTTAATGTTATCTGTGAGATAAAACAATATACACGGCACAGGGGGCTGGGAACTGACTCACCGAGGGGGTCAAAGGCCACCTAGCTGTGTATCTTTTTCCTGTAATGGCTCGAATCAGACACGGCGGTCTGTCCTGCGACTTCCTGTTCTCAGGACACAAGAGGGATTTTAAATGATGACAGCCTAATTGGCTTGAGGAATAGAACCATTTCCTAAATTGGGGGTCAGTTCACTGACCCTCCTCACACGGACGCATATTTGGTCTCCTTAGACATGTATATCCAGATAGTTCAACAGGGACAGTGCCTTTTGAAGGTGCCTCTTTCGTGTTCACTTTGTCTGTAAGGGGGGGCACCCAAGAAGACCGCACAGCTAGAAAAACTACACTTACTCATTTTCTTTCAGAATAAAAATTCAACTCTCTGATCACATCACTGAAATATAATCAAGACAATGAAAATATATCTGTTTTTGGAAGGAATTTTCTCACTGAGCCTCAAATCCTGAAAAACAGAACACACTCTCTAATTTTGTTTAAAAGAGCTAATCCTGAATTTTTCTTATGCGAGTTTATGTTCCAGTCAATTTCTTTTTTGCATAATCCTTTCCAACCTCTTCTAATCCCTTAGAATTTAAGGCTGTAAGTTTTTGATATTCTGCCTTTATCTGAGCTGTAGTGCTTCTTATGTCAATTCATCGTGAATGGGTGAATGGGTGGTATGTAAATGTGTTGGTTTTTGTGACATCACAAAAACAAGGAGTTTGAAATGGACTGTTCTTGCAATGGAGAGGGAAGTATATGGGCTGGAGAGTGTTGACATACATTAAATGCTTTATTTAAAAAAAAGGTGAAAAAGTTCAGTTTTACATGATGTGGATCCTTTAAGAGAGGAAGGTGGCATGAGGAAGACAGAAACAGTAGCATCTCACATAAATTGGCTCGTTAGCAAGATCTTTTATACTTTCAAAGCAGTTCCCAGAGAAGAGCATGTGAGTGGCACAGCTTAGTCTCTTTGGTCTCTTTGTTTGCTCCATGTATGGATGGGATCAAAGGATCTATGTGTTGTTAATGGTGGCACATAGCTAGGGGAGGAAACACATCTGTGCTCTATTTTGATCTTTTTATTCACACAGTATAGAAACAGAGTAGCTGTGTAGCTGTCTAATGCCTGTTTTCCGCAGCATTTTGTCTGGAGATGGGCTGGGAGCATGATATTATACTTTAATCGAGATAAATAGTCTCACGGCAATCTTTTCTGAGTATGTCAAGTCAAGTAAAGTTTATTTATATGGCCTATTATCATACACAAAGGTCATTCAATGTGCTTTATAGAAATAGAATAAAATATTAAGTATACAAATAGCAGAAAGTAAAAAAAAAAAGAATAAAAGAAATAAAAGACTAGAAAAACTAAAAGAATAGAAAACTAATAAAAAAAGATTAAAAGTGCAATGGAAGTGCAGATATTTAAAAGAAGGTGGAGGAGAATAGTGCGCTTTTTAGCAGCTTTTTAAAGCTACAGTTGGTGCAGGTCTGATATTGATGGGCAGTTTCTTCCAGCAGCGAGCTGCATAGTGTCTAAAAGCCGTTTCTCCATGTTTAGTTTTGGCTCTTTCAGCTCCTGCAGATCTATGAGGCCTACCAGGATTACATGCATCAGACATATCAGAGATGTATTTAGGCCCCAAACCATTGAGTGACTTGTACACAGTGAGTAATGTTTTGATATCAGTTCTGTACTGAACTGGGAGTCATTGTAAGGACCTGAGAATTGGAGTGATGTGATCTCTTTTCTTTATTTTAGTTAGAACTCTGGCAGCAGCATTTTGAATAAGCTGGAGCTGTCTAATGGACTTTGTGGAAATCCCAGTGAGGAGTATGGGAATATGTCCTACTTACGAAGTCTTACATGTCATAATTTGGCAACAGTACCCTCATTCTGGAGGTGCTGTAGTAAGATCTAGGCCCTCCTGTGAGCCTGCTGTATTAATGGCTGGGAGTCTGATGTCTCTGAGCATCTCTGGTTCGGTTTCAGGTTGTGATGTGTTTTTGACTCTGGTCTCTGGAGGGAAAAGAAAGAGGCTTGCCTGGCTGGTGAATTACATGATCAGCCTGTTGAGGTAAGAGGAAAATATATAGAATATTGAAAGAAGTTGTTGCAGCCAGTGGTCTGTGAATGGCTTTGTAGCCCACAGGCTTGTGAAATATTAATGCTGGCTATAAACAGTTATCACAGCTCCTAAACACTCTCATCAGCTAGTCTTTAAGAAGAGTGCTTATATGTGTGGGGAGAGGTTTGAGCATGGTTTTTTATGTATGCTGTAGAGCTTCACACTGAATAAAGTTGTTTTTTGTTGTTGTTTGTTTTGTAATAGCGGGTGCTACATTATTATTACTGTTTATTTATTTTCCCATTTCAGTGCTTCGCTCTGAATAAAAGTGAAATGGGCTAAACACTGTGGCTTTCGGCTACTCCAAAGGAAATCTCTTATATACACAACATTTATTTTCTAAGTGAAAATAAATACACTTGATCGATAAGAAACAATTTTAATTATGATGTGTTCTGCACATTTTGAAGCACCAAATCTGTTTGTTGAGTGCAGCTTATTGGGAAAAAATATAAAATATAAAATGTTACAGAGCTTTTGCACAGGCCACAGTTTATGTTTTATTTTATTTTTTTTTGTCTTATATGTTTTGTCTAATATGTAATTGTGCTTTAAAATACAGAAATGTGTTTTGTAGAGGATGTATTCTTATTTTCATTTAGAAAATTAACAAAACTGCATAACAGCACGGTTTGTTCAGACCCTTTACCCTCAATTGTATACACTCCATTTATGTGTGAATGCATGTATGAGGCTGAATTAGAGTCTGAAAAAGCACTGGGGTCCTGTAGCTCTATAGAAATGAACAGCCTGTCATAGCTGGAGGCAGGTGTGAAAATATCACCAGAGAGAGAGAGAGAGAGAGAGACAGAGGTAAGATGAGGCAGGCCTGGCTATAATGCCTCACTTGATCATGCTGTCAAAAGTGTGACAGGACGATGTCATAAAACTGTCATAACAAGGTAACAGGCATCTCTGGGGATATTCATAACTCTTTTTGAAAGGAAATGGCCATCACAACAATGAAAAGATTTAAAGCTATTTCATAATGGCTCAGATGCAGTGTGTATCCTTTTTGGCATGCAGGCTGATCCACAGTAACATTAGAGTTCACGGCACACTGCTGCAAAACTGTCACCCAAACTGGCCAGACAGAGTGTTCAGTTCTTTAAAAACGTATCCCAGTGTTATTGATTGACTACTGTATTACTGAAGTCAGTGCAGATTTTGAATTGTCACCTGAATCAGCAACAGAAACCATAGTGGTTCTGACACTTCTAACTATAGCTTGAAAGTTTCTCAGGTCTTCAAGTGTCACCTTAGATCTTAAATACCTCCATACTGTACTAGATGAAAGTTGGCCACCTAAACTTTTGCGTAAGTGCGCTATGGAAATGGAAGACCTTTCCAGCAATGATTTATTGCCTTTAGAAATGTAGTCATGAAGAGAAGCAGACTCAAAAAACTTCAAAGTCAACTCAACTTTAATCACTCTCGGCTTGAAGTACAACTTATCTAGCTCCTCTTACACAAGGCCCTAGAAGGGAATAGCACAGACATATCAGGGTCAGAGTATAGATTTGTTACTCAAGGCTTTTGCTCCAAACTCTAAAGACTCAGTAATAGACTTCTTTAGCTGGGCAGATCAATAACTGTATATCATAGCGCAAGGATAATCACCACAATGCCAGTGTCTGGGACTGTTCCCGACTCTTCCAGAGAACAGGCAATGAGGACTGTCTTGTTTTTCATCCCTTGACAGCCACAGCCAGCAGTTTATACTTTTCAAGAAATAAAGTTTTCTAAATGGTTCCTTGTCCAAGCTAACATTTTTTTAAATGTACGTTTTTCAAATTGTTTTGGCCTTTCAACCACATACAAACAGCATTTTAGGTCAAAAATGGTCTATTTGGAAAACTGCTTCCAGGGTGAAGATTTTTAGATGCTCAGTGTTGACATGTAGACTGGAGAAAAAGGTTTTTGGCTTATACCCTTAATATCTCCTTTGTGTGGGCAGTTATCAATGATGGTCATAGTAAAAATAATGATGGTTTTAGCCTTGCCAATGGGACTTTTTTTTAAATACATATTTACACATATATATACTGGTACTCTGTGTAGAGAAACAGAGGTGTCAGAATCCACAACAGTGGTCAATGCTACATCCAACACTCCCCCCAAGTAGAGATGCGTTAAAACAGTTGAACAACGCTTCAGTGCCCTAAATTTCGCCTGATCTGTAGCCCATGGGCTCCTAAATACATCAGTAGAGATGACTTGCATGTGGATCTGCTTGAATACCAGATCAGTCAAAATCAAGGAAAGTGGATGAGGGGAAAAAAAAAGAAAAGTTTTATGAAACTATTCGGACGCAGCATTGCTGGTTTTGGATGAGACCCTTGTTAGATTACTGGAACTGGTAATAACTTTTTTCCATGGCTTTATGGTTTGGGTTATATCACTGCCTGTTGGTTTGGCATACCTTTTACAGCACTGTGTTTTGTGTTTTCATGTGGACAGGGCTTTTTTGGGGGTTTGAAAAAAGGAGAAAAACCCCTGTTTAAAAACATACCCATTTACGTATAAATTGGGCCTTAGTTGCTACACAGGCTTAATTATGTTCTTTTCCTTAAACTAAGTTCTTCTCATTTACAAATAGAGTACTGTTCTTTGAAATGTTCTTTAAGGAACCACAATTGGTTCTTTTATGGCTTCCTTCCAAAGAATCCTTTTTGTCACCTTTATATTTATGAGTGTGTATCCAGCTTTACAAAGCAGGAGGAGGTTCCAGATGTTCAACATAAAGCACTGTCTGACGGCCTCATTCATGCTAATAAAAATCAGTCCTTGGCTGAGGTGAGGGAGTGTGAGAGTTATGTGCCTGAATAACAAGATAACATGCATCAACACACATGCGTATATAGTCAGAGATACCCCCCTATACCTTTCTTTTCTGGCAACATCCTAGCACTCACTCAGAGAACAGAAAAGAGAATACGCTTCACTCTTGAATACATGTAAACCAGCATGTTTCCTTAGAGCTGGAGCTTCCTTTATCTCTTTTGAAGCATAAAGAAGCTCAGGGCCAGATGCATGTAAGAGCACAGGCACAACATAAAACATTCCTTGATGTGACTGCAATAAGCACAATGTGCCTGAATGTACCATTCGACTCAGTAAGACTACAGCTTATCACGCAAACTACCAACAGCGGGTTTTAAAAACAGTGAAATATTAGAGTTATCAACAAGCTAGACACAAAACAGAGAATGGAAGTTCAGTTATGAAGATATACGGGTTCTGATAAAGGAAGTTCTTTCCCACCAAAGTGCTCTTCAGGGGTTTAATTCCACTCCAGCTAAGAAAACAAAAATTGATGAATCACAGCATATTCTGCACCCCTTCTTCTCCCTTCCCATTCATGTTATACCGATACCAGTCCAAAACTAAGCTTTTAATAATACATTTGTCTGGAGGCACTGAATCTGAAACTTCTACATCCATGTAGTACACACTTTGTCCATTATGGTATTCTGAACCACCAAAGGCTCTAGACATATTATGCACTGTGTGGGTGCAGAAGCCTGTTTATTATGTAGGCAGTAGGCCATTTGAGACACCTGTGTTACTCGTGTCCTCGTGTGTATATGTATGTATATATACATATATACATACATACATACATTCATATACATACATACAGTACTATGCAAAAGTCCTGTGAAATATTATTATTTAAAACTGTTTAGATAAGCAGTGAGTATTTTTACATAAATATTACTAAACATATTAAATAAAACTAAAAAGAATAAATGCAAATAACGTTATACAGTAAATAGTGATTCTATGTACAGTATATCAATGTGTTGCTTGGAAGCTCAATATCACTTGTAGTTTCCATCAGAAACCTGGTGTGACTCAGTTCACAAATCCAAGCAATGGCTGGAGGCATCAAGGAGAAATCTGGAACATATATATATACACACACACACACACACACACACACACACACACACACACACACATTATATATATATATATATATATATATATATATATATATATATAGCTGTTTTACAATAAGACAGAGCAGTAGGCGAATTTCAAATATGCATTATAATCATTTAAAGTGCTGAAGTGCTAGCACAGCTTTTACACAGACAAGGAACATTTCAATCGAGTAATCAAGTTTAATCAAGACTCATGACAACCCTGCTAAGTGCCGAGAAGTACAACGGCTGCCTGAGATAATCCATTTCAGGTGTACAGTCGCAATGGTATGATTAGAATGACACATGTGCTCATGGTTCAGCAATGCCACCTGGCCATTTCTAACAATAGCTGAAACCAGTTTGTTAGAACTGCATTGGGATTCAAATAGTTAAAAGTGATGTCTTGTGAAAGCATGATCTCAGCAGATACTCAACCACAACTGTACTTCACCAGGAACATCAACACTCTTTCAGTTGTACCACATCACCCATTACCGCACTGTCAGCTGGTAACTTTTCGATTGAATTTAGACAAGTTTGCAAAGAAAGGGGATTTCAAAGGCTGAGTAAATAGTTTACTGAAAAAAAAAATGTTTTTGCAGTTTTACATTTGTCCCAAGACATGTCTGGAGTCCAAATGTAGTCAAAAGTCATTCAAATATTTTCAATAAATCCATAACTTAATGTTCTCTCAACCTGTTCAAACCATATCCAGCTTATAATTAAAGTGCAGACTTGTTCATGTAGTTTAGGACAAAGTAGAACATAATTTGGGCTTTAAACTTGAACAACAGGGTCTGTTTTCACAAACCACCTCGGGAATAAGAATGCTGATCTATAAGCAGTTTTTGTGACACTGCCTGCCATAAATATGGAAGTATATGATCTAAGATACTCCTTATGACTGCTTTGTGAATCTGTAGCAGTGAATTTTGTTCAATATTATGTCCTACTGTGTCCTAAACCACAACAAAGAAAGAGGTTCTGAGGAAAGTATTTTCACAGCAGTAATCTGAATGACTACTGATCATTAGCCGTATTAACCTTGCAGCTGCAGCGCTAAACTAAAGACATGTTTGGACTCCGAACATGCCTTGGCTGTCTGACTACATTCAGGGTAAACAGGAAATGGTGTCAATGAGATTTTTTTGCCTTTAAGCTGAGTGCAAACCTCCTTCTGAAACAAGGACCTACACAACATGTTAGTCTTCTGGTCTGCTTCAGAGCCAGAAGCCTCTTAAAGACTGACAGCAAGCACAGCAAGGGCACATTCTACTGCTACTTGAGTCATCAGTCAGTGACATTTATTCATGACACACACACACACACACACACACACACACACACCTGACTTGGACACTTCAACAATGAGGCTCAGGCCACATCTGCTAAATAAGGAATTCATACATAAACATGTACATTTAATAAACCACTGAATACTTTGTTTTATTGGACATGCTCGACAACGCCATGCTCCCAACTTCGTGGACACAATTTGGGGAAGGCCCTTTTCTATTCCAGCATGACTGTGTCCCAGTGCATAAAGCAAGGTCCATAAAGACATGGTTAGATGAGTCTGGTGTGGAAGAACTTGACTGGCCCACACAGAGCACTGACCCATCCAACACCTTTGGAATGAACTAGCCCAACTTCAGTGCCTGACCTCATCCAAAATCTTGTGGAAAGCCTTCCAAGAAGAGTGGAAGTTGTTATAGCTGCAAAGAGGGGACCAACTCCATATTAAAGTCTAAGTAGTTGAATGTAACATCATTAAAGTCCCTGTTGGCATTATGGTTAGGCATCCCAATACTTTTGTCCATCCAGCTTTATATATATATGCTATCTGAAGCTGGTTCCAGAAACCTCAAAAAGTTTATTATGATCATGTCATCAGACAGGAGAGGATGACACTAAACTGTCAGTTTATTTGCCGTAGCTTCATGGTGCTGGTGTCCAGTTAAAGGACCATAGCCCATGTGCTGATGTATCTTCTAGCCCTTCATCAGCGGTCAGATTCTGACCATAGAGACACCCCAGGCTAGATATTTTTGTGTGGTGGACCACCCTCAACCTAGAGGTGACACTGATGTGAGAGCTACAGCAACACCACTGTGCCTGATAACCTCATACCAGCGTCACACAAACAACCATAACACTGTTATATCAGTGTCACTGCTGTGCTGAGAATGGTCCACCACTCAAATAATATCCGGTCAGCGGTGGTCCCTTTCTACTGATCAACAAAAGTAGTGGGGAGTTACAATTGGTAACTGTAAATCTGTTGAGTGTTTTAAGAATTGAAACATTTTGTTTCCAAACAAAATGTAATAAAAAAAGAAGTACTGAAGTACTCATTGACTTGTAGCATGATTCCAATGAATAAAGTAAGTAAAGTAAAAGTAAAGTTGCCCCTTATAGTCAGGCGTGAACACACCACAGCACAGCACACAGTGTGAACAATGTGAAATTCTTTCTCTGCATTTAACCCATTCACCAGGTAAAGCAGTGGGTTGCTACCAATGCAGTTCCCAGGGGGCAGTGTGTGGGAATGGTACCTTGGTCAAGGGTACCTTTGTGGTGCTACTAGCAGTCCTCAGATTCAAACCCATGGCCTTCTGATCATAGGGGAAGATCCCTAACCACCAGGCCACCAGCTGCCCCCAAGATTAAGAAACTACTTGGTAAAAACGGTACAAATTTGGAATTTTTCCTCTTCTGTAGTACAATAAAATCAGACTTAGAAGTCCCTGAAGGTACCCCTTTTGGTAAAATCCATATTATACCACAAGGTCACACTGCAACTTCACTTTTATAACTCCAAATAAATGGCCAGTTAGTCCAGGTACATGGTTGGTATACCAAATGAACTGGCCGCTCAGTGCACACTCCTTGCATTCAATGAAAGCGTTTTCTCCTTCCATCGGTGTGTCATACAGCCAAAGCTCGGTCACCCTAGCGGAACCTTTCTTTCAGAGCTACAGTCCAGTTCTGACTTAAGGTGCCTGTCAGAGTGTGTTATGACTAACCCCTGATGAGCCTCCCTCCAGAGCATATAGCCCACACATCCAGACATGTCCAAGAGCCAAATCCATGGCATTTCCTAAGCGCTCTGTGTCTTTGCGGGGTTTCACCAGGGTCCACACATCACATTCACTCAGGTGGGCGTATATCAAGCAAGAGGGCGGTGCATCAACCTCTAGCAAAACAAGCTCTTTGCTCTGTGACCTACAGGCCCGCTGGGACTGAGCCATTCAGCCACCATCCATCCCCCAGGCTATCAACGGCATGGTACACAAGCTTGGGTGTGCACTTACTGAAAATAATAGCCCACAAGAAAAGCCTGCGCACTCCAGCCTTCAGCCCCATTCAGTCGACTCAAAGGAAGTCTTTGCTTCCTGTTGCAAAGATCTCAGCTTCTGAGGTTAGCACAACTCCTAATCTGAGGATTTAGTACATTCTAAAGTCAAAACACTTGATGTGCTTTTCTAAGGATTAAGCCCTTACAGAATTCTTTTACTAACCATGACCTTGCGTTTGCCTAAGAGCTTTGGTGGTAAAGCTCTGGCCTAATTTGTCATCAGCAATTGTTTGCCCTTCTGCGGGAGCATGGGAAACATCTGTTTAATCCATCCTGTATTTGTATCTAATATGGAAAATTTCATAACTCTGTTTTCATGTGTGTGTGTGTTTAATCACTGTCGCGGTCCAACAGAAGCCTGTGATCCAGCTCGGTGACATCCATTAAGCGGCTTTTAAGCAAACTGAGCTGGTCTAAATGTTCTGTCCATCTCCTGCATCATCGTTTCAGGAAGCATTCAGACTTATGCACAGATGTTCACCATAAAGATCACAAGCATGACAGTGGCAGGACCCTGAGAGTTAAAATATAAAGGTGTAGCCTTTAGGGATGACAGTTTTAATGTAGTTTAAACCCAACAAAAATCATACTGGTTTCAATTTGAATCATTTATACAGCTGTGTTTGATTAGCGTCGTTTTGACGTAAACCTGAAATTCAAAATAATTGTGGGTGGGACATCATGATCAGATTTGCAGGTGTTCTGAAAGTAAAACGGAGTCAGACCCAGATGATCTGCAGAGATCTATCCAAAAGATGTCGACGTCTGGCTTTAGAGCTTTTTGTCTTCTTTTTGTTGTCTTTTCTGGATTTTCTAAATTTTATTTGTTGAAATCTTGATTTTTTTTTTTTTTTACTTTCTAGTACTGGTTAGTGGACTAGCTCTTTAGCATCCACACTGCTTTCGCTTTTCAGAGTTTCAGAGCAAAAATAGAAGAAAAAATAAGACAGGCTAATATTCAAATAAATCTGTATTCAGGTGTAACTAGCTATATGTACAAGAAGTGAGCAGGCTGTGTGTGTGTATGAGTGTGTGTGTGTGTGTGTGTGTGTGTGTGTGTGCGCATGCACATCTCTCTTCATTAGCTGACATCTTACAGCAACGTAGAAAATTTTCAAACACCCTTGAACAATCTAAACTGTGTTAACATAAATAATGACTGGCATGAAAGGACTGAAAAACTAATCAGTGATTATTTTACAGACACTCGAAAAACTGAAAGAGAAAGTAAATCCAGTGGAAAGAGAGATACAGGCTGCGGAAGTCTGTCTGCAGTAGACAGGCTAATTAGCATAGTTGAGTTATGTTTACGTGTAGTTGGATGCAGAGGTGAAGGCTGGTGATTTCACTTGATGATAAGTGGGCTATATATTTTGGGCTGTCTCCTACACGAGATGACCTAGTCAAACATGAGATGGCATTTATAGGTCAGCAAATGTCACTACAGTTCAGTCAAATAATGGAAAAAACAAGAATTTTGCCTTTTGAATGATATGACATAACGAATTGTGCCCAAAATGACAAAGAACATGAACTACACACACAAAGGTAAAAAGGTTCATTTCAGTTTAAGACTGATTAATGGGCCTACTGGTACAATATATTTACATATTTATAAACTGAACACTTATCAGTGGTAAGGATGCAGTGATTTTTTCTTTTTTCTTTTTACAAAGTTCAATAAAAACACCTATCAATATAACACGTGTGGTTATAAATCCAATGCATGCTTTCAGAATCCATTTAAATAATTTCGGTTAACGATACAAATATAGGAAATTTTCATATTGTTCCTTTAACAGTAGCCATAGTGGCCTCTTCTAGGATTGTTCAACAGGCCAACCATTTTGCATTGAGCCAGCTCAAAAGGGTGATTGGTTGATTGGGACTGATTGAAAGTGACGGCTACTATCCAGGTTGTCGACCCTCTCAGGTCAGTAGCTTTACTGCAGAAGTGGGGACCTAGATAACAATTGGGAACTGGTAGCTAATGCTGAGGAGAATATTTGGGGTGAAAAAAGAAAATGAAGAAAGTGGAGGAGGATGAGGCAGGATGAGGGTAGAAATAGATGAAGAGAAAAACAACAGTGTTCCATCACCTGGACCCCTACAAAAATGTGAAGGTATGAGAACACAGACCAAACTGTGCTGGAACAGTATTACTGCTGAGGGTGGTTCACTGAAGACCCAGTGAGGAAAAAAAAGAACAGGCTGTTTACAGTAGCACACAAACACAGACGGACCACCACCCACCAAGGCAAACTATGGATTTACCATACATACATTTACCAGACTTCTGTTAGTAAAGTGGGAGTTGGTCATTTTAGAGGAGTGGGCATTGCTGCGTTTCTGCAACTACGGATCATCAGATCCTGCTGAGGGATAATAAGGCCTCTTCACAATCAGAAATAAATGAATGGTTGCAAAAAATCAGGGACATTTTTCCACATTTGAATGGTTCCATTAATATTCAATGTTCAATCTAAACATTTTTTTTATAATTATTTATCCAATTATCTTCCCAGTGTCAGCTACTGACAATTTTCACTTTTAACCACACAGGACCAGCTATTCATGTTCACATACTTGGTTAACCACTTCAGGTGCCAGCATTCAAACACTGTCATCACTATTGGGGTTCTCTTCAAATTGCATCATGTGAAGTTATAGAGAAAATCAGAAATGCTTGATCAATAAAGCTTTGGCTGTAAATGTTTCAATGCAGTATTTTTCTATAAGAGGAGATTCCAATCTTTTACGCTCGCACAACCATCATAGTAGCTTCAAAAGCCTACTGGAAGATTTAACAGATCTGAACATTTAAAATACAAAGAAATATAAAATAAAACAGCTTATCAAAATCCACTCGACTGTAAACTCACAAAACATAATGAACATAACAAAAATGGAAAAACCTGAAATGTTTGCAGCCACTTCTTCAAAAAGAGAAAATCCAAATAAGTGCAATTACAATAGAAAAATGACTTGGAGCTGTGATCGGTGATGCTCACAGCACACAGTAAGGAACAATGTAATTAGTTACAGACCTCTTTAACACACTGCAACCAACACTACAAAATCTAGTTTAATGGAAACAAGTATTCTTGTCTACAAAGCTTTTGGCAGCATGGTCTATAAAGAAACCAAGTGTTATTTAGAACAACTGCAAGGCTAGAGATATGAAATCAGGTTTCAGGTGTGACAAATATAGCCTAAATTAGCACAACATGTGTGATGTCAAGCTGTTGAGTAGTGAAGGGACTCTCTGGCCAAGCTAAAAAAAAAAACAAAAAACTAACCATCATTGTAAAAATGCCAAGGTCTAAAGACTAGGAAAACCTCCTTCTGATGATGCATCTTGAAGGTGGGAAGAACAACCAATTGGTGGGTTTTTGAGAATGGGTCTTTCAAAATAGTTTTTTTTTTTTTCAATAGCTGGTGAATGCAGAAGGATACCTAACATTACTGCTAGAAAGGACAATCCTACTGCAGCCATCTAACACTAGCAACTGTCCTCAAATCATCACTCCAGTGAAGAGAATGGATAGACACCAGGTAGCAAAGTAGCTGTTTGGCTATCTACATACTTTCCCTCAGTTTAAGTTCTTTTCTCTGGCTTAAACCATATAAAACATATCAATTTTGAGCTGAATAAAGATAGAATCATTGCATTCATTATGATTTTTAAGATAACAGTTACACAAAGGCTGTATCTCAGTGGGTTGGCTAGCAGTTCATTGACTGTACATTGAATTCAGACACCACAGGGATTGCCACTGGTTGTAGGATGTACACTATATGGACAGAAGTATTGGGACATATGACCATTACACCAACAGGGACTTTAATGACATTGTATTTAAATATGTAGACTTTAATATGGAGTTGGTCTCCCTTTGAAGCTATAACAGTTTCCACTCTTCTTGGAAGGCTATCCATGAGATTTTGGAGTGTTTCTGTGGGAATTTGTGCCCATTCATTCTGTAGAGCATTTATGAGGTCAGGCACTGATGTTGG
>JBBPCZ010000007.1:7356693-7380856 GCA_037974445.1 Brycinus macrolepidotus
ATTCATATCTGAAATAAATCTCTGATTTCAGCTTGCTGCCACGGACACCATCTTGTTGGCTGATATTTTTTTAAGGCATGAAAATGGCAGATGATTGCTTCAGGAGCTGAGAGATATGAGCGAGTGGCAACAAGAGAGTAATTGTGTGTCATTTCTCACTGTATATCTTCTTCAAGAATCTAGCCAGCAGCGGATGCATGAAATCAGGTATTTAGGTGTCGGTTTTATCAGTGGAGCTCAGAACTGTTTCTGCTTCATCTTTAAAAAGCAATCGGGGGCTTCATTTTCATTTAAACCTCGCTAACTCTCAGCTTGCTGAATAAAAAGGTCTCTGCAGAACACTAGGTACCAACACAGTAACAGGGTTGTGACTTTCTAGGGCACCATGCCTGCACAACATTCAGTCCTACCAAATTTATTAAAACCCACATCTCCAGAAATGTGAGACATACGCTGGCCTTCATGCTGAGTGGTTTGAGTCATAACTAGAAAGAGACATGGACAAAATTTGGCACCCATGCTAGTAGTTTGTTCTTCTATTATTAGTATTATAATTATTATTATTACTACATTTTCCTTTTTAAATATTTATTAAAATAAAGGAAGCAGTTTAGTAGTTGATTTACTTTTGGATTAATAACAGTTTTGGCACTATTATTATTATTATTAGTAGTAGTAGTAGTAGTATTTCATACCATCATAAACAAGGAGACTTTCTCACAGGTGTAACACTGTAGAAATACCAGTGGTTGGCTGTATTACAAACTTGTCATGAAGGTCAAGCATGAGGCATATCAGTGAATGATTTCATTTTGATTAGACAGTTACATAAATTCAATTAGGGAATAACATCCATCTGTCGCATCATCTGAAGACTAATAATCGACTAAGAGCCTGGTAGAGAGCCTCACTGTCCTCTACGGGAGTGCTATGAATGAGCTTCAAGGGTTAGTTCTCTGTAATTGGAGATGTGCTATTTAAAACGCAGGGAGAGGACAGGCACTCATGGCCTGTATAAAGTGCAGCCATGTCGGGTTCACGTTTGAGTGATTAAAAGGCTGGGGGTTCACCTTCGTGTAATTTCATGTTAAATTGGGTGATAATTCATTAGATGAGCCGGCATCAGCGCTGTGGGTGTGCTTCAGTTACATTTCTGGAGAGAGACTGACCCATCAGGTAATCAGTCGAATACAGGGTCAAGAAAGAGCGAGAGAGGCGAGATGACTGGAGGCGAGATGTAGGGGCCAGGAGGCGAGATGACTGGAAGCAAATGATGAAGGGGGGTATTTGTATTTTTAACTTATCATCACTATAACATAAAAACTTTAGAAATTAATTCATTAATTACTTAATTGGGGATGGGGAATGGCATGATTGGCACATGCTGCTTTTTAAGTCGAGTGGAGCATTAAAGAGGTGTGAGGCAGTGCGGGTCGTGTGCAGAGAGAGGAACCCTAATCCCAGTTCAGTCACACCAAACCCTTCCACCGTCATCTTTAATAGCAGCCTAGTTATTGCCATTGCAGCTTGTTGTACTTAGTTATTGATCATGAGTTATTAATTCATTCATTTACATATTTATTTAAAACCCTATGGAACACCAGCAACCCATTACATTTTATTAATATTTAATAACATAGGCCAATAAAAATGGTCCAGAATTACTTGAGGAACAAACTCTCATTACGTTAATTAGTTTAGAACAGTTTTATGACCCTCCTGTACAGTATTGATGTACAGTTGGTGATATTCAAGTTTACATGGCCATTATGGCGTATGAACACTGTAAGAAAAGAAAGAATGGCCCACTTAAAGCGTATGTTGGGGTAATATTGGCCATAATCGTTTAGTTAATTCGGGAGAAGCATTTTAATTACAGTGTTAAGGTATTTTACACCCTGCTGTCTCATTTTGTGTTTAGAGTGGATTTTGATTGCATGTCTCCTGGTTATGTCATCCTGCCTCGTGTGCTAATAGGACTTTTTAGCACATTGCCCAATTCAGCAGCTTGGTGACGTCTTGTTAATATTTTCTGGCACTGCTATGCTGGCATGCGTGTCTGGCTGGTGTAGTTATTAAAAAGCATGGCTCTTCTAGTCAAAACACGCACACACAAAACTGTGCTGAAACACACGCACGCACGCACACACACACACACACACACACACACACATACATACACACACACACATACACAAACACAGTCGTCTCTCCAACTCGGTTTCTGGCTGCCACTAAATGAAAACTCTTTCTCACATCGGTTTCAGGGTGTCAGTCCCTCACCTAAATTACACCCTGCTACTAAAAATATTTAGGTCAATTTGTGGGTGTGTTTTTGTGTGTGTGTGTGTTTTTGTGTGTGTGTGTGTTTCTCCCTCCTCCTCACACACACAATAAAAAAATGGAATATGGAGTATATTTACATGAACAAAATAATCTTAAAACAGCAAGACATCTGATTTCGACAGTAATTCACCCAATATGATTACATTCAGTAATCAGATAGAAGGAAAACTCCAGTTCTAGATAAACCACTCAGTAATGTGATTTCTTTGTATAAACATGGTGCACCTTTGTATTTAGTTTACAGCCTGCCAGTAAACTCACTGAAAGAAAAGGACATGACCTGCTGGTGCTGATGTAGTGGCAAGTCTAACAGGAAGAAAACAGAAGTTGGAATGTGATGTAATCTTTTATATAATTAAAATTGCTAACCTGCAGATAGTGTTGAATTAATTTATGATTATTTACATCTGATTCCACACAGCTGTAAACCTCTTATTGCCACTTACACTCATACACATTCATATCAAATAATGAGCTACTTAATTTGTTTGTTTGTTTTTACTTTGTTTCTTTGTTTATGTTCTCATTATTGATCTGACCTTTACAGTCAAACAGACATCAGCTTTTAAAAATGTAGTTTATGAAACATAATCCATAAATTATTGAAAGCTTGATTTTTATTGAAAGTTATTTTTTGCTTTTTAAGATTTAGAAATGGCAAGACGTCTTCTAGAAGTCTAACATTTTCGCATCCATTGTAATTTACATGTTTCAGTCTTAGAAGCACAGTAACAAAAACAGTTTGTTTAATTCTGAGGCACAGAGGTTGGAAAATATTCATGCATCAGATTATTGTGACTGTTTTTATTATATAAAACCACACAGATGTCATACGTAGACCTCAGGGGAGAAGCAAACTTCAAGGCCCTTTAAAGGAATAGTCTTACCACACATGGACTATTCATTGCTAATAGTAAGCTAGTTGTGACCAGTTGGATATGATATGAATATGGTATGATATTGGAATGATTTGAATAATGCTAATCAGTGACTGTGAGCAATTCTGAGCAATATTAACACTGTTGCCGGAATTATTTCTTTTACATGAACAGCATTTGTAAATGAAAGGTAAAACTAATATTAGTGACTACATCAGTTAATGACATGTAGTGATTAATCTGCAGCAGGCTAGACTACTGATGTATTAGAAAAAAATAGCACAATATTATTATTTATTATAAGTATAAGTTTTAAAGTGAAATATGTATACTATACTTAACTAATATTGGAGTGTACATCAGGGTATGTATATATGTGTTGAAAAGGTATGTAAATACAATCACAGATTGTTTTAAACCTCTTAAACTGTGCTCTGCTTGCTTCTGATAAAACACAACAGTGACAGAATACTGCGGAAATCTTTAAATGCAATTTTCTCAGTTTTGGTTCTTCAGAGGAGGTCAACTTTAAAACAGCATAACTTGGATTCTGATTGTGATCAAAAATGAAACTGAAAGAGTGAATCAAAGGACAGAGTTCATGCATGAGAAGTTGCAATATTTTTTCACAAAGGCTTAAATACAGCTGTTTTGTGTATGTGTATGTGTGTGTGTATGCGTGTGTGTGTGTGTGTGTGTATGTGTGTATACAGAATATGTTGCAATCAATTTTACTTTGTACAAAGATGATACGTCAAAAGATGAGGCCTGCTGTGGGTTTTTGTTTTTACAGTTTCTCCCTGATGTGAACCTGAAACATGCGTGTCAATTTAGGTTAGTGTGACATGCAATGTTTTATTGATGCACTGTATTATCCTGATCCACTGTTGGGGAATCTAAAGCTCCTGGGATTCAGCCTGGGACAGATTAACTCTGCACTAAACCAGTCATTATTTGCATGAGTGGACCCAAAGATTTGGCATGAAAAATATCAGAAATATCAAACTTGTCGCATTCTCAGCGGGTCTCATTTGTGTGAGCTCATTGCGTGCAATATTCGGTGACATTGCACAGGGAATATTGTCTTGCATTTGAGCTCGTAAAGCCCAGGGTTACGTTAGTTCACAGTCGCAACACTCTGTTATTGCAAACATGCAAAGTGACTTTATTGTGCGCATGCTAAGTCTCTCCAGCCGCAGCACAGACCCTCCAGAGATGCTCTTTGCCTGAAGGTTACTGACGCATGTCATTGAATACAGAGAATGAATTACATAAACGCACAACAGGACCCGAGAGCAGGTTAACTGAAATGCAAAAGGGGTGGAGGCCACCAGAGGATGTGGCTTTAAAGGGTTAATGGAAATATATAGTGCTTTCAAGAAGCTGATTGAAATAAGTTGGACACGTGACAGTTCTGAGCTTAACTAATTAAAGGCCGAGAGGTGCTTGTCAGGTTTGGTTAGGCATTTTCTGGGCGTTTTAATGGAGCATGGGGATAGAGAGGGAAAGGAGAGGGCAGTAGGGATAAGACCTCGGCCTCTTCCCAGTTAAACATCTTCATATTGGATTCTGCTGAAGGAAGCAGGTCAAATAGATTTCACCTGCACTGATGAAGTGCAGCAACAAAATTGTCTTCACTGAAAAAGGTCACAGTGAACGGACTGCAAACATTAACTTTGTTCTCAATACCACTATGATTATCCTGAAGAGTGTTCAGATGCACTGTTGTTTGTGTGTGGCTTAAAATAAAAGTCAAATAAACACTTTTGGCTTCATAAGCATATATGTATATGCGATATATACTGATAAGCAGCTACATTAAGAACTCCTACATTGTATCTACATTCTTTGTAGTTACAGACTGTAGTCCATCTGTTTCTCTGCATCATTTGTTAGCCCCTTCACCCTGTTCATCAGTGTTTAGGACCACCACAGGACCATCACAGGACCACTAACGAGCAGGTATGGTTTGAGAGCACTTAAACCGTGCAGCAGCAGATGAACTATCACCAATAACTGTATATCTGCCAGGTGGACCAATAGATCTGAAGAGCTTACTGCTTTCGTTATTTTCTGCTTGTTGATTTATTCATAGCTCTCCTGCAAGTGCTATCTAGAGTAGTACACTGTTAAGTGCACATGCTATTAAAAAGTTGTATTTGAGAAAGCTACAGTTGGGCTTCAGCCTGCACTACTGTCAATGGTTTGAGGGGTCTACTAAACTACAAAATGTAGTTCATTGTTATTATATGCTAAAAGTACACTTAATGGTTGTTGCTAATACCCCATTTGTAAGTGTCCACACTCAATTAAAAACAATGAATTCAAACAATATTGGAAACACCCCTACAACAGTCCAACACTGCTTCATGTGATGCATTCAGCATGACCAACCATGAACTGTAACCAAACCCAAGGACACAGTCTTTCTCTGGAAGAGATTCGTCATTCTAATGATTGTATCAGGCTTGGTTTGACTGACAGTGCTGGCAGAAAGGTGCTCATGCAGCTGTGAAGTGTAATTGCCTAGCAAGGTAACCCAGAGGGAAGCGATAGCTACACTGTCTTCAGTCCCCAAAGGCCAAGAACCCTTCAGAGTCATTGGCTAAATGAGGAGGGGCAAAGAGTGTGTCTGCCACTCAACCTGAGTTTCTCCATTACTGTCTTGTCCACAGCCAGGCAGAGGGAGCAGAGGAGAGGAGTGGAGGGGGCAGGATTTGCCAGGGAAAGCAGCTGAGGGGTGGCTTTTTCTGCCTTCATTTGACAGTGGGATTTGGGAAGGGATTAGAGGGCTTGCTGATGGGGATGGGAAGCAATGCGCTCTGGGCAGGCAAGACTCTGATGACCACAGCAATCCCCCAGCTGAAGGAGAGAGAGAGAGAGACTAATACAGAATGGGTAGAAGTTTTCTGCCGCTGCTGCTGAGCTGGACTTTGAAAGGACAAAAGGCATGGAGAGGCTTAGTGGAGGCTAGCTGAGCATCATCCTCCATCCTTCCATCTCTCTATCCTCCCATCTCCTCATTCCTCGGTCTCTGGAATGATGGCTACAGGGGAGGGGGGGTGGAAAGCAAAAGGGGGATTAAGAGGTAGATTTCACTCAACCGAGGCCTATCAGAATCATAATGCCCCAGGATAGGGTTAAATAAGTTTAATCAATGCAGAAAATGCCTTAATTGTGGAATAAAATGGCTATTTTCGTCATAAAACTTAGATTGTCAAAGCCTAAAATGCACGTGTGGCTTAGCATAAAGTACACCTGCCTATTTATTAGGCACACTTAAACTGTACCTGCACTCGTTGCTCATTTTAGCAACACCTATGATAAATAAAGATGTCAAAAAGACTTCTTTGGAATTATGTTTGGTTCCCTGAAGACCCCTTTTGAGAAATCCATTCTAAGGTTCTTTAAGGAATCAGAACCAAGGAACCTTTTTAATTCTTTTAAGAATGGAGGTGTACTTATCCATTACTGTCCAGTTTATCAGTCACCCTCTACCTCGTCAGTCACTGGAAAAAGACCTCCAGAGGACCATTGCTGTTTTTTTTAAACTCAGTATGAACAATCAGATATATAGTTTAGCACTGCACTGCTAGACTGAGAGGGTAAGCTGTCTCCCACAGCTCTCTCAGGATGTTTAGAGGTGTAACCTCTTCTTCCACCTTCCGCATTAAGAGATCTCTGAAACTCTCCAAGGACTTCTTTCTGGGACTGAGCCTGAAGATAGAAACTTGCTGAGAGATACAGGCATGCTCCCAGTTTCTCACATCCAAAGAGCTCAGCTAGGAATAGGAGCTTTAGAAAGTAAATATCCTCCTCACAGTGGAGGTTCATATCAGGTTAGCATACGCCTGAGGAGACACACCAAACTGCCTGGCACTGGATCCTAAAGAACTTCCTGCTGGGGTTCCACCATTTTTCTGATGCCTCAGTCTGATGAGGAGCTTCATTTTATCTGCTTTCTTACTCAACTAAGCCAGTACATCTCTTGTTAGCTTACAATCACGTAGCGTGTGACAGCATAAGTGTATTATGATATGTTGGCACATTTCCCTGGATCAGATCTACCCACCATGTACAGCTACCTTTTTCTGTGAAAACTAGCTTATGCTATTTTTTCAGCAATGTGAAATGCAGAGATTCAATATTTGATTCTCACTTCATCCTCTGTATATGACTCATTCTGACATCCATTATGAATTAATTACAGCCTCAGTGTTCCCTCTACATGATAGACATTTCAAATTCAAATCTCCTATTAAATCATTTAAAATGGTGATATACATATGTGCTTTTTCATTCTCTGTGTAGGTGTTTCTTATATAGGGCCTTTCTCTTCATTCCAAACTCTAAAGGCATGAACATCTTTCCTACAGAAGCCTCATCTTACCATCGAGCTATTATGTGCATCAGTCAGATTTACTATTGTGTCTTTGTTTTTTTATTCTTTATTTTGTAGTGCTCAGACAAAATATAAAAGCTAGTGTGCAGAGAAGGGAAATTGTTGTCTGAACCGTATTCTTTTGGTTTCAGTATCATGCTAAATAAATTTCGAATAAGAGAATCTGCATGATATGCTTGCGTAAAAAGTGAAATGACAAATGCTTTGTTGACCGCAGAATCTATGTTTGTCCCTCAAACCAAGTCACATATTTCTGCAGAAACACTTCAGCCACTTTCTTCTATCTACTATCGCATACTTTGAGCTAGCATTGCATAACTCACCTTGACTAAATTGCTCAGTTGAGCCAGGAGAAAAACCGACTCCAGCCCCCTCCCCTCCTCGTGCCTTGTAATTTTGACACATCACATTGTTAAGAGAGCAGCCTTCTTTGGCCTTAAGTCAGGAAGCAAATGCAGCTGAATTATTTCATGGTGAGTGGGTCCAGCACAATGGCTGGCCTGAGAGCATATGTGTGTATGTGTGTGTGTGTGTGTGTGTGAGAGAGAGAGAGAGAGAGAGAGAGCACAAGGCCATCAAATAGCAAAAGAAAGAATATTCAGTTCTAGACAGAATAAATGCTCTGAGTGTGTGTGCTGTTTCAGTGCATCAGATCAGCTTTACATGGGCATGTAGTGACATGGCCATGCTCTGTAGGTGGCCAGAGATTCTGCCAGAGAGTGAACTGGCGGCAACATTGCACTATAAACATAGTCCTATATTTATTCAGCGGTGGTCCAAAGTATGAGTCACAAAGTCAGTTTCTACCTTTCCCTGTCAACACATACATTTGAACAGCTTTTTTTTGCACAGAGCAAAGAAACATAAAGTCTAGTAACTCACAATGCTGGGAGTAATCTTGTTATTGATATATGCATGTTGTGCCTATTTTATTTTATTTTTTTTGTAGAATTTGAAAATACTAGCTGTCCTTCACACTGTGTAGAAATTTCAAAATATTACTTGTAAAAGATATTTTAAGATTAACGTCTATTATAAATTAAGAATGTTTTCCTTTTTCTGTGAAGTTCTGTGAACGTGTCCAGTGTTCTTTCGTGTAAAACCAGTGAAATATCACTGAAATAGAGCCACCGCTCTGTGGTATGTTGTGAGTAAGTACAGGCCTGTCACTGTGCTATTAAGTGCACATTAGTGCTTCAGGACTTTAAAGAAAGAGAGAGAGATAAGGAAAGAGTAAGAGATATGTGTTGTCTCTATACATGCTTCTTTAAACCTAAAATACACTTTCTCCATGTTTGTACGCTGTGGCCACTAGTGCCAGGAGCACATCACCAATTTCAGCCTCGGTACACCCACCACATAGCTAAACAGACTCTTCTCATGTATACTGAAAGGTAAGCTCACCACAACTTTCAGAATTTTGCAAGTTACAGTATCGTTGACTGTCCATATGTCATTGTGTTTGCACTGACGTGCACTGTTTTTTTTTAGTCTGATGGGAAACAAACTTTGAAAGAGATTACCTGCTTTGCACACTGTAATAGCAATAAGAGATAGTCAATGGAATTAAAAAAACTTATATGACGGTGTTGTTTAAGTAATTTAGTAGCTAGCAGCCCAAATTAAATATCCTTGTGTTTTTGCTAATGGGTGCACTTTGTTTCATGTGGATCTGTTTTTATCAGTTTTAACAAATGCCTACATGTCACCAAAAACCATGGTTTGTTGTTGGCCATCTTGTATGTCAGTCAAATGGTTCCCTCCTCTTAAAGTAGGCAGCCCTTGGCCACATTAAGCTGCAAAACCCAAATGACTTTCTGACAATTGCAGTTGGCCTTGCACCACTAGATGAGAGTGGTATGACTGACCAGCTAGAAGCTGCGTTGTGTTTTAATTGGAAATGAGAATGAGCTGTGGGTCCTCAGGATGTTGCCATCATAGGGAGCCAGTGCAACAAACCTGGAAGAAAGAATTAATGAGGTGAGGGAGATGTGACCTCTGACCCTTAGTTTGGGAAAACCAGTTTACTGCTTGCAATTTGACTTTGGGTTGTTTGGGGCATGCTAATAGGCTGTTTTGAGTTTGTAGCTAAATATGTGCTAATGGGCCTTAAGGCTGACCTCCTGCCATTAAAGCGCTCATATTCTGCTTCAGGTTTAGTTTAGTTGTTGTCAGAAATGGAAAATTCATGTCCAGAATGTCTTCTTTTGGATTTTGTTCCGACTGCCTGGCTGTTCTAATTAGTTCAAATCAGCAGCACAGGTATAGAAGATTTTTACATTTGGGACCAGAATTTTCGACCTTTGGTTGTTGTCTTGCAGTCGCAGTATGTATATATGATAATTACAGACACGCTGGTTACACTTTGCAGGCCTTTAAATATCATAGGTACATAATTATAGCTTTCAGGGTGAACATCATCTGACCTATCATGCAAATCAGTGGTTCCCAATCCAGGTCCTAGAGTCCCCTGCACTGCATATTTTAGCATTTTCAATGCTCCAATACACCTAAACCACCTAATCAGCTTATGAGTAACCCTTTCTTGGGTTGATGTGGGTGTGTTATAGTGTTTGAGCAGGAAAACACTAAAACGTGTAAAGCAAGTGGGCTCAAAGACCAGGGTTGGGAAACTACGGAGTACAGATTAACAGTAAGAAATGCTAAACAGTGAAGCTAACTGATGACAGCTCACCCTTTCCCTGTGCTGTGTAATACTGTATTTATCATGCAATTATTCAAGGAAAGAAACAAAAATACCCGGAGGCAAGGAGCAGGATCGGTTAAACTCAGTTCACAACCAAAGCGAGGAGGAATTAATTGCCATGCAAATAAGGCACAGACAGCAACAGTTTGAATATCACAGATATTGTGGAGCATCTTATGAATGTTGGATCGTTTTCATATCAAACTTAAATCACTACTGTGAATGGACATGAGTTAAAACAAGCCTTGTCTTCCATTCACCTGCTCTTGGTGAAGAAAAGACAACCGCTGTACAGGGCCGGGCTTTCAAGTTTTGATTGCACACTGAAACTAACTGGCATTCCTTTTATCAAACGCTGATAATCACATAGTGCAGTTTGATAGACACAGTCTATAATCTCGAGCTATTGGCCCATTCAAAGGAGGCTACATATGTCAAAATCTAAGAAAATCATCAAACTAATCTCTATAATGATACTGCTCCACAATACGTCTGACATTCTGTCACAGCCAATTGCTTTCATTTTACAGCTGGATGAAATCTCATATGCTGCGTGTGTGAATATATATGTGCACGAATGTGATTGCTTTTGAAACGTGTCGAGAAGGGGGAGTCATAAACCCTAAATATTTACCCCACTGTAAAGAGAGAGTAAAGATGTTTTTGATAGGAGTTCAGATCGCAAGGTCAAACTTAGCTTTTGCTCCACAACCCTGTTGAGATGATGTCATGTTCTCGAGAGGGAGACACGTGAAGACACAAAGATCTGCCTTTTATCGTTGCTCCCTCGGAAATATAAACATGACCTATAATGATACACAGATGAAACTGCTCTCTTTTGACCTCTCCTGCAGGTTCAGTGTAAATCTGAGACCAGGCCTTTTGCTACATCTGTGCTGCTGTGATTATAAAATGTGTAACTCTTGTTCTGTGGATGGGAACACAGCATTTTTTGCCTCATGTTTTTTCCTCATCTCTTTGCTCTTGGGTTAAATTACATGTTTCAAGCATCAGACAAGCATCAGAACCTATTACTATCAGACCTGGATATTTCTTAGTTACTTCCAGTTACGCTTACATGCGTACGATTAGGATGGATTTGTATTTCTGTGTGCATTTTTTAAAAGACAACATTTCAACTGAAGAATAGTTTTGAAAAAAGTCATTATTTTTCAGTTTCAATCATTTTTATTTAGTTCCTAATTCATTTTTTGGGTTTCTTCATTTCTGGACCTGGATCACTTTGCTTTTATTCAGTCTTCCTACTATCAAGCGTTAGCATTATGTTTGAGTACAAAAGGATTCCAAAAACAGAAGAAAAGTGCCTTCAATTCCTTCACTGATAGATGCTGGATATACGATGAAGTTCCCCCGCAGTTCTACAGGGAATTAAGTGCTTTTTGTTCAGGAGTTTTTTGATCTGATACCTTTTTACTCCTCAAGTTGTTTTTGCTTTTACTTCTGCTTGAGTCATTATTTCATGTAACAATGCCTCCACCCTCCTCAGATCGGCACAGAGTGAGATACAAACGACACACCCACACAAAAAGACAAAGAAACCAAGAAAAAAAAAATTGTCTTTCCCGCTCAACTTTTCTTCAGAGAGCAGTTTTTAATTCCACGCTCATCGCTCCTTGGGGGAGAATGTTTATTGCCTCTTTTCTTTCTTCTTCTCATTTTCTTCTCACCTTCCCCCAAACCCGACGCATCTGTTTTGCCTGATAAGGCGGCTCGTCGTCACCTTTACGTCATTATTAAACCGCCGCTCTGGGGCAGGTTTGGGATGATTGTGGCTGCGGGCTGGCAGCAGCAGGCTCGCCGATAGGCCAGCCAGCGCCATCTCGGGCCTATCTGCAGCCAGACTTTGAAGCTGGGGACAGCCTGGCTGGGTGGTTGAAGATTATGTCTTGCTTAAAGAACTAAATAAAAGGTTGAGTGGGTGAGGAAAAGGGAGGAATAGAGAGGAGGTGGGGAGAGGGGGGAAATGAGGTGATGGGTGATAGCAGGACAGAGTCTGGCTCTCGCTCTTTCTTTCTCGCTCTCTGTCTCTCTCTCTGTCTCTCTCTCTCTCTCTCTCTCTCTCTCTCTCTCTGTCTCTCTCAGTCTCTCTGTCTCTCTTAGTCTCTCTCAGCCTCTCTCAGTCTCTCTCTCTCTCTGTCTCTCTCTCTCTCTCTCTCGCTCTCTCTCTCTCTCTCTCTCTCTCTCGGTCTGAGATGCCAGCCTGCTGAATGTGTTCATGCGTTTACAGTCAGACAGAGCGGGCAGGATAAGTGTCGGTCAGACAGTGAGATGAGCTCAGCCTGTCTCCTGGTGCCTAAAGCCTTTCTTCCAATCCCTCTGCTGCTTTGGCTTTCTTATCGCACCATTGTACATGCACAGCGTGTGCTGCGTGCAGCTCAGAATACACCCCTAAATATATCCAAACCCTTCTCACTTTTATCCCATTTAAAACTCCTGTGAAAACTATCTGCATTTGTGTGCTAATGCCGAAAAGTAAACAGCCTTATGTTAGCCAATGGAGCACTGTTGTTTCATTGTGATTAATTTTGTTTTCAAACACACCAAAGCTTACTTCTGTTTTCCTATTTTTCTCCAATTACAGCAGGAGACCTTTTGAGTGTAATTCTTAATGTCAGAATGGCTTGACGGACAAACTACTCATTTTTGTCAGGGGAATAAAAATGTTTAATTGCCTTCTAAGCAGCGTTTTATTTTCCGCTGACCTTCAGTTTACTTGTTGCTAATTGCAATTTCACTCAAATCAACTATGCACCCTCAGTAAGGTCACTGACCTTACACTCTGCATAAAGAAACAAACAAGGCATAAAGCTGGGTTTGCAGCGGCTTAATAACCAATTATGACTGGATGCTGCCTGAAGCTTCATTACAATATAATCTTCAGAAGTGAGTGCCAGGCTGGGGCCGGGCTGGTTAATAAGCTCTACTGGGATAAGTAAAGGTTAGACACGTTTAGCGGCTCTCCTCTTTGTATTCAGCCTTCACCCTAGAGATGCAGCCGCACTGCATATTGAGAGGCTTCAGCACAGCATCAAGGTGAAGCGTCCTCTGTTGCTGTGGCTGAATCCAAATACGACTGAATAGACAGTTGCATAAACTGTATTGGAGTAATCCTGAGCTTCAGACCGTTTGTTGACTACTTAATTCATCCTTAGTTTGTCCACTAAAACCTTTCAGCTACAAATGGATGACTTTCTTAATGAACATCTTATTTTTATCATGTTATAACCTTAACTGACAGTATGTTAGCGCCTGCTAAAGTTTTAATGATAGATTGCATGTTTAAAAGTCAGTGCTAGGGAGACCATTTCAAATTCTGTTAATCTTGTATATGCATCTTGTTTCTAAAAAGTGATGGAAGTAAATGTCCTACTACTACAGTCTCCTAACAAAGCATGCAACAGGTCATTGCAGCACACACTATGCAATATTTATGGGGTAATTTGCTAGTAAGTCAAAACCATTGCACAGGAGTTACTTTTTCATTAAGAATTCAATCAGTATGATGTGTTGAAATGATTTCCGTGTGTGTTAGTGTTTTTTTTCACCATTTAAAGGTCAAATATCCCTCAGTTTTTTGTAGTGTTTAGTTTTCCTTAAGGTCTGCTTGTGAGGTTTGTGTCCTAATTGTCATTATTATTTTGTACATGACCAATCTCAACCTCTCTTTATCCCTTGAAATTGTTATACAGTTGCATGCAAAAGCATCACGTGGGTGACTGGTTCCATGGGGAAGAGATGGCAAAAGGATGCACTATGGGAATATAACAAGCCAGAGAATGCAGTGTGATCCATGGGGGCCCCACCTCGCAATGAGTTTCCATTAAATGGGCAAGTCCTGCATGTGGGCCTTCTCCTCAGTTTCTCTCATACGTATATACACACATATGTAATATATTAGTTTTGTTGTAAAGAATAATTCAAAGTTGTTTACAGAATAGCAATCCTTATGATTAATAATTGAATAGTAGTCTGAACTTTAAGAGGTTTACAATACAGTGATAGGAAATTTTCACCCTCAGAGTTTTCACTCCTTCCAAGTGCATGGTTGAGCTTCTGGTGTGTGCTACCACGTTTTCTGGCACTAAGAAATCTCTCGGTACATGGTTTGTAACTGTTTCTGTTGCTAGACCCTGCCAGTCTTGTTGGACACATGGATAAACCCAAGGCCTCACGCAGTATAAATCAAAGCAACAGAGCTGGCAAACAGCCTGTAGTCTGCATCCAGTAACTTGGCCGAGGAGCCGGAGGGATTGGCCAGTTTATTCAAAGCACGTGCCAGCCGTGGAGCCCAACCTTCCTGTTACGTGAAGCCAAACCCATTCCGCTAATACACCCAGCATGCATACACATCCATGCACTTACACATCCTCACAGGCAGGCATTCATTTTCCTATCTGTTCATTCTTCTTTCGTTGCACCTGCATCCTTGGCAACCGTGCCACGCTGCGAGAAGCAAACCCTAAAAATAACAGATAACAAAACAAAATAACTTCTGACACTGGTTATAAAGCTGGAAGTGCTTGTTGTTATTGTTACGTGTTCTTGCCTTTTCTCAGGTGCCACTGCGGCGGTGGGGTAACAGATTGAATCTGAGGCGTGCTCAGGGGATTAATTGGAGGTTTGGTAGGTGTTTCAGCACTTCCTCTCCGCAGTGACGTGTCCCTAGGGGGGAATTCTCTGCCTGCGCTTTCTGTGTAATGGGGAGAAATCTCTCCAAATGGACCCCAACAAAAACAGCACCTCTGGGAACACACTCCTGGGTTCGGAGTCTGCCTGCAGGGGCCTGTGGGCTCTGCAGGGAAGGGAAGGCCGCATACCAGTGAGGCCTTTCAATCACCCAAATCAATATTAATGCCCCATTCGGACCTTCACATTGTTCCCAGCTTGTTTTCGTTTCTCTAAATGAGGGGATCTGATTTTGTTGTATTTTGTTTTCTTCCCACCATCGCAAAGAGAATGGAGGTTGTCTTACTTTCCTATTTATAAATACGCTATCGTCCTTTCTCAACAAGATGTTATTGCCTAATTTGTTTCTACCTAAATGCCTGGAAATGCATGGAGCCCATCAGCAATTAAATTCATGCAAGCAGAGCTATAGCTTCGCAAGCTGGCGCTAATGTGTGCTTTAATTTTATAATTTCATTTCAAGGAACAGCTGAAATTGGATTTCACGGGCAGTTTTTAATGAAAAAAGGAAGAAATCAATGCAGGGCTAAATGCTGTCCCTGAATCATCCACCCCGTGTTTAAGAGGAGAGAATGCACAGAGCTTGTGAACAGACACAAGGAGAACATCAGGGCGCTCCACCTGATGACTCATCGACTTCCTGTGTATGAATCATGAAGAACAGCGATTCTTCCACACAGGCCCTTCCATTCACGGTATACAATGCTACAGTTCAGGAGCTGCAACATAAAATAACAGCAAATTAAAAGGGAATTTCACTAATCTTTCTAAATGTTTGCGTAATTCAATTGTTGAGATGTAAACAGAAGTCCTTAGGAGTAATTTAATGTGAAGTGGTGCATTGTAGAGGAGCATACAGACTCAGATTTCCCAACAATGGTGGGAAATAGATAGGAAACAGAGGTCACGATGTCTACAACACAAACATAGCCATTTCATTTGCTATGCAAAACAACCCATTATATGTAATATTTATAATGTTAAATAGTGGTAGTATCTTTCTTTGGGATCTGGGAACACCTTGCATGTATCTCAACCCCCTTAATAGGTTTAAAACATGTTTGAGGCCAAAACCTTCAACTAATGTAATACCTCAGGCGTCAGATAGCTTATTTATAACCACGTGTAATAATGTATTATTCACTTTGGAAGTCTGGTTCCGTTCACCACTGTTGTGAAGTATTCCAACTTGGTAAGTTTTTGTGTAACAGACTACTTTACATCAAACCACTTTGAATGACTTTGTCCACATCTTATCCATTTAATTATTCTGAAATTTGAACCCCCCTTCAAATTACATTTGCCTGTTAAATATTAAGCACAAGCAAAGGGAGTTTGTGAGAATTTACTGTATTAAACCTACGTCTGCTTAGCAATATTTTTCATGCTTGAATTTCAAGTGCTAAAATTTGCATTGTCATACTTGAACTCTTGCCACAGACTCATCACAAAATCTGTCAATGAAAATTGTTTCAAATAGGCAAAACTCATTGACTGCACTCCAGGAGACAAATAAAGAAATGAGTTTACATAGGCTGCGTTCTAGTGAGGCAGGCATCCGTTGTGCAGGGGAGCCGATGAGATGCTTCCCCTGGCATAATTTATTTACCATGTTTACCCATTTGGGCCCTCAGAGAGGTGAGAACGTATGTGTGGAACAGGGCGTTTTCAAACACCCTCATGCCGAGTCACCTGCTGTGGCCAGCGAAGCTGGAAGCACACACAGCCAAGCTCCACCTCAGCCATGCTGTTTATCTTATGCATGCCCACAATGTCTCTGAACCTCATGCCTGTGTGTCGATGCCTGGCAGCCTTCAGGGAGGAAATAGCCTGGGTGAAATGCTCCAGGACATAACAGATGTTTAAAAACATCACTTGCTACCAGTGCTTATTTGTGCAAATTTGGTAATATCCCACTGATTGTGGGTTATATAAAGTGAGACCAACAAAAGCTACAAACACAGCCTTCTTTGGCTATGATTATATGTGGAATAGACATTATGTCATGTATCTTGTTTCGCACAAGTAACGGGCCATAGTTCTAGTGCATTTACGCAGTAACAGCTGGGCTTTTTCTCATTGTTATCGTGATAATCCCTGTTTTTAGCAGCTCATTCTTTTTTGGTCTCATATTGCGCGTCTGGCTTTGACTGATCAGAGTAAATGAAGTGCTTCTGAGAAGACCCCTAGGCTTCAGTCAGAGCCTAATCCCGTCATTTCCTGAGATTCAATGAGTCAGCAGATGATTTATGGAGAGCATTCAAAAGTTTCAGGAAGTGAACCACTGATAGCACTTTACACTGACGGCTATCAATCAAGAGCATATTTCATAATATGAGGAAAAGGAATTCGAGTTCAAAAAACATCTTGATTCAGAATAGAAGTTCTTCTTTTTAAGTCTCTTTTCTTCTCATCTTTCTTTTTTTTTTGTTTGAAGTGATGGTTTCATCATATGGGAAAAAAGCTTACACTTTTTCCACCACATTTCCACCCTTTCCTGTGTTTCTTAGGTGGTCTTTGAGCCAGATTTCTGAAGTAAAATGGCTCCCTTTGACCAGCAAGCCCTCGAAATGCAGCTTGAAAAGACCTTTGTGGGCCAAGGGCTATTGAGATGGAGCTCTGTGATTAACACGGCACACTCCAGAGTGAATCCTTGCTAATCAATGCCTCAAAGTGCCATGAAGAAAGAAAAGAGGAGGCCGCCGGGTGCCTCCTTCGCACCTTCAGTGCCACGAACTGGGTCTAGTGGCTTGGTTGCCTTGGTGAGTGAATGTGCTCGAAAGCTCAAAATACCTGGAGACTGAGCTCTGAATGCGGAGCCCTGCCACTACAATGAGGTCAAACTGTTACTTTGTGCTTGCACTGTCATTAGAGCAAACACTTCTCTTTATACCTTAGGCAGGCTAATTCTAAGCCCTGTTGGTACATAAGTCACTATATCTTTTGGCATAACACTGAGATTCTGTTATTTCCAGAAGATTTTCTGTTTCTTTTCACTTTAGCAATAATGTTTACTTTCAAGTGTTGTCTTTTTAATCAACATCAGCTAACTCGTCAAATACTGCATTTCCAAGATGTTGCTATGACCCAGACTAACGGGTTCACGGTTAATTATATCAAGTTGAAAGTATGTTTATAATTGTAAATCATGTTATTCCCCTGCCCTTTAAATAAACCAAGCTGACCTCAGGCCTCTCTCTGTGGAAGCCTGAGCTCGGCGGCCTGTGGGGGAGAAAGAGGAAATAAATAAATGCATAAACTCTGAAACTCTCTTTGGCTGTGACAAGAGAGAGTGCTACCTCACCACCTGCGACGTCTGGCACCTCTTGCTCCTTTGCCAATTAGAGAGAGGGAAAGGAGGGCTAGCCCCGGGCCTGGTTTGCATAATATCGTGTGCTTAAAAACACAGCCATCTGTTTCCCAAGCCTTCTCCCTCATGACTGTTACTTTAATACGTTAATGTTTGAAAGGCCGCATGCAAACCTCAGTGTGGTCCCTGATGAGAAGAAAAGGACAAACAGCGGACTTTTGTTCTGTACAGATGAATCTTAGCCACAGCCAGTGACTCTGTTTTACATCCCACTGTTCCACATCCCAAAGCCCACTGTTGCAATCCACCCACAAGTTCCCTCATTTCCTAAATGGTTTTTGGTTGAACTTAAAGTCCATATCCCTGTGATCCAAAGCCAAAAATGTACTTTTCTCCATTCACAACATGATTTATGCCACATTTACGAGAAGATGGAGAACAGGAAAATCTATAGGTTGTTTTGTTTGTGCCGAACATATGAATAAGAATATATTTCAGTGATATTTTGTTGTTACTTTGATGAAATTCTGCTCAGAAACTGTCACAGTGCATCCAACAATAAGGGCAGCATGGAACTTCTTGTATATAGTGACAGAAAACATAGTAGCACACAAAAAGCTGCAGTTACGCATTCTGCTCCATTTTACTATGAAGAACATGGACCTGGACATGCACACACACACCAACTACTCTAGGGACAGATTTTAATGAGTGAAAGGGCAAAGGCAATGTCTCTGAATTCTCAGACAAGGCTTTAGTGATGACAAGGCTAACTGGTTCAAAACCTTTACATCATGTGAGGGCTTTAAAGTCACCTAGATTTTTTTTCATGTCATTCAGTTCATGTCTGTGGTCTTATTAAGCACAGTTCATGATCTTATTTAAAAGATAAAATTCTTATTTTCCCATAATCATGGGTGGGCCAATGAAAAAAGTGGGTGGACCTACACTTGTTGGGCCCAGTCATAGTTCTGTCTTTGGTCTGAAGTGTAATGACTTTTGTAACCTCTAAAATGTCCTGTGATTTTTGATTACATCACTGTGCAACAGTTTCGTTTACAAAAACGAAAACTGTTCACCAAAATGTTCCTTAGTAAACCAAAGAGTGTTTTTTCTATGGTATCAGACCAAAGAACCCCTCTCCAGGAGGGTTATTATGAAAAACTGCAGTTTGTTTCATGGACAGTGAGTTTTTCTAATGATACTTCTATTTCTTGCAAACATATGATCTGGTGTGTGTCGTCTTCTCTAGGATGAGATCAGTCTAGTGCTGCCCAGATCTCGTGCACATGCTTCCCAACGGAGTGTTTGTTTTCTCTGGCTCAAACACAGATACACATTCACACTCTCGCAGAGTTCATGCTCTGCTGTACCCGAGTTTGGCACCCACGCCGCAGCCAGCAGGCAGGCAGGCTTAGAGGAGATGATAGATTAACAGCAAATCAGAAATTAAACAAACCCTCAGGGCCTGAGGACTTCCAGAGGTGTTCTCTCTGGGACTATGGGCTGTGGGAGGAGATGCTGGCCCACCGCGGGGCCATCCTGGGTTTGCTGCTGGGCCAAGCGTGTGCCCAGAGCAGAGGCAGACCAGATGTTAGCCATGTGGAACATGTTAGGGAATCACTGCTGATTTATATATATATATATATATATATATATACACACACACACACACTCACATTGCAAAAGCCTTCTTTCTCAAATGATGGATCTGGCTTTCCTCCTCCCAGAATGGGACGTGTTCGCCCCCTCCCTCCCTCTCTTTCTTTATCATTTGACAGTGAAATATCGTTGGCTCTGCTTTCCATTACCCATTTTGCGGTCTCGCTTGGGTTTCATCTCCACTTGCTGCAACAGATGTCTATTTTAGAGATCAAGTAAACACATCAGTGTATCTTGAAAGGTTTGGGACGTGCTCTATACCTCCAAGCTGTCATTATGACCAACGTAGGCTTGCTGGCTGATTAGATATGTGCTTCTAATTACCAGCGGATCTTAAGGGTTTGCTCCTGCGGTTTCCATCAGGGGTGTCAGGGGAAACTACCTCCATTTCAGGCAATCAGATGCTTGTCTGCTGCTCCTCGACCGCAATGCTTGCTTTGAGATTTGGGCTATCCTTTGTCAGCACAACAAAGACCCCACCCTAAGCTACTCTTTCAAGAAGGAGCACGTAATGGATACGGCAGTAATCACGGGGATTTGACTCTGCTACCGCCATGTGCAGACTTTCAAAGAGATGTTTCCCATTCTTTGTGTGCACGGTGGAGCGGCAGCTTAACTTCTGATGACGTTATTGCCAGCGAGAGCAAATAAGAGTTTTGCGTGAGCTTCTCTTTTAAAAACCACACACACACACACACACTTGCACAGAAGACCATCATTGGAACTTTGAAACATTAAAAACTGTCTGCATGTCTGTGCTGTGTGGCGGGCCACGGCCATTTCTCTTTCACTCCAACGTCTTTTGATGAAAGCGTGATTTATGCATTTGTTCCCTCTGGCAGTGCAATCAGTTTAAATATGAGACACTGTGTGTGGTGCTGTGCAGCCGGGAGGTGTGCTAAACACATTAAAAGCTTCCCAGTGCCTGAAGAATGATTGCGGTCGGACCCGCCAGTGCCACTGCCAGGTCTCGTTAGGGCCTTCCCAATACATTCTCCCCATTCGCCGCCTATTTTCCATTATTAGGCTGCATTCAAAAACGCCGGAGCGCATTGGAAAGACAGCTCAGGCTATGCTAGGTCTCAGTCAGCTCATGAGCCAGCACCTCCCACAATTAAACATGAGGTGATTTATGAAACGCCCGGGCCGCTGAGTGAGACTCAAAAACACGGAAATGTAATATGATCTCAATTTCATTCCAAGACGTGTTTTTTCTGTACAAGGGAAGCTAATACAATAGTGAATGCTGGTGTCCTCAGGCCAAAAAGGGTGTGTTTTGATGTGTTCCAAAGCTGCATGGATTACTATAATTGCCGCAGAACGTGCCTGGACTGATTGTGCGCCACATTCGCTCTCTGAACACTGCCATCAGAGTTTTGCTGCAAGCCTCAAGCTTTCTCACTTGATTAGGGCCCATAAACGAACTGGTTTGACCCTGTCCAGGCTTTTAAGAGCAAGGAATATAGCTAACACTTAAGTGTAATAGGACAGGGATATAAAATAGACATTGACTTTTAGTATAAGATCATTTATTGCGTAGTTGTCTAAAACCTTAAAATGAGTACATTTTAATAACTTCTAAAACACTCTTTATTGTCTTTTAATTTATCCATTCAATCAGTTCGTTATTAAATTATTAAATTTCTAAACCCTTCTGAAATCCTCACTGTTATGTCAGAATGCTGCAATATTCATCTTTTATCGATCATGAATAATTAAGAATAAAAGCAAGGACATCACTGAAAATGGGCTTTCAAACCCATAAACAGGAGCGCATGTTAGATCAGAGCATGTGGTTGACGTGTCTGCTTTTAGCCGAGTTTGATCCAATTATCTAAATGCTTTGTTTTGTCTCGCAGGAACAGAAGGGACAAACGCAAGGCTCCGCAGTAAAATAGTAGGAGTCTGCATCTGGCCCAGTGAGCTCAATAAAAAGAGAGAAGGCCATTAGCAGTAAAGTTAAATGTACAGCATTTCGTATCAACTCATCAAACGCTCCCTCATTTTCTGTGGTGAAAAAAATGCAATTCAATTTGTTTTGCAGAGAATTTGGTGGAGTATGTGCAGGGAAGGAAGTTAAATTTTTTCTAAGGTCACAGATGAGCTAGACAGTCCTCCAGTCTCAGTTTCCAGACAGCATATAAATCTATGTTGTCTGGAAGAAAGAAAACCCCCAGAGTTGGCCGATAGCTTTTGTTTTGAGGGAAGAAATCAAAGGCATCACTGCATCAACCTGAAGGAACCATGAGTTTGCAGTTCCTTGACTGCATGCATCTGATTTTGGCCACTGAAGTAGATTACGTGTGACTCTTCTGCAAGATATAATTTGCTATTCAACAGTTAGTGCTGCTATTTGTGTAGAATTCATGTTGTTGGAACTATTTCTTCACTATAACTGTATAATTCTGCTGAGCGATGGTTGCAGACTAATGACTCATGTTACATGGTTACTAATTTTCTACTTCTGCAAATTAGATTTCAAATGCAGCCTGTTTAATCAGATTCTGGAGAAGTGTGTGACAGCAACCCTACATCAAATTCAGAACCTGTTATTTCCCCTAAACGAGTTTCACTGGAGTTAGCTAGAAACAAGCAAAATACAATTCAGCAAACAAGTTGGGTTGTGAAATGCTTTACACATTGGATGGAACAAAACCACGGTCAGATCAATATTGGCAAATATTGAAAAAAGTGATGCAAACCTGATATTGTTACAGTTTTATAGCTCTATCTGCAACAATCCTTTTATTCTTTCCTTTTTTCTTTATTTTACAGAGCAATTGTATAGATTTACACTGATCAACCATAACATCAAACCACCTACCTAATATTATGTAGGTTCCACTTGTTTTAAAAAAAAAAAAAAAAAACCCTGACCCATTGAGGCATGGATTGATCAAGATCTCTGAAGGTGTGCCTTGGTATCTGGTACCAAGATGTGTAGCAGATCCTTTAAGTCCTGTTGTTGTGAGTTGGGGCCTCTATGGATAGGACTAATTTGTCAAGCACATCCCACAGATGTTCTATCAATCTGGGGAAACCGGAGGTTGTGTGAACATCCTTTGTCATGTTCCTCAAACTGTTCTTGAACAATTTTTGCAGTGTAACAATGGGCACTATCCTGCTGAAAGAGGTCACTTCCATTAGGGAATACTGTTGCCAAGAAGGGGTGGACTTGGTCTGCAACAGTGTTTAGCTCCCCACACTTAGTGAGCCTTGGGAACGCATGAGTTTCTTGTCGGTTCACCAGTTGTAATTCTTGGACCACTTTGGTAGGGACTAACCATGACATACTGAGAACACCCCTAATACTGTGCCACTGTAATGAGAAACAGCTCTGACCCATCAAGGCTTGGACTCCAACAGACCTCTGAAGGTGTGTTGTGGCATATGGCATCTACCAGCTTGCCTTCTTCCCATAGTGCATCCTGGTGCCATCTTTTCCCCAGGTAGGCAGCACCAACACACACACATTATACAAAAATGTGTGTGTGATTCATCAGATCAGACCACCTTCTTTCATTGCTCCACGGTCTACTTCTGATGCTCACATGTCCATATAGGCACTTTTCATGATGCACAAAGGTCAGCATGGGCACTCTGACCAGTCTTTGGCTATGCAGCCTCATACACAGCAATTTGTGATGCACTGTGTTCTGACAATTTTATATTATAACCAGCATAAACATTTTCAGCAGTTTGTGCTGCAGTGCTGCCCTTCTGGGGGATTGGACCAGATGGGGTAGCCTTCGCTACTCACACATTTCAGTGAGCCTTGGGCACACATGACCCTGTTCCGGTTCATCAGTTGTCCTTCCTTGGACCATTTTTGGTAAATATTAACCACTGTATACCTGGAATATCCCACATTACTTGTCATTTTGGAGATGCTCTGACTCTAGCCCTCACAATTTGGCCCTTGTCAAAGTCACTCAGACCCTTATGTTTGCCCATTTTTTCTGCTTCCAACACATCGACTTCAAGAACTGACTGTTCACTTGCTGCCTAATATATCCCACCTCTTGTCTCAGTGGTTTTAATGTTGTGGTTGTAGAGTGTAGATTGATAGATAAACATTTCTATGTAGTACCAGAAAAGATTTTTTGACTTGTAACAATTGTGAAACCCTTTTTGCTGATTTTTAAAAAGGT
>JBBPCZ010000007.1:7395866-7410418 GCA_037974445.1 Brycinus macrolepidotus
GAGATTGTGAGCCAGGCCTTCTCGTCCAACATCAGTGCCTGACCTCATAAATGCTCTACAGAATGAATGGACACAAACTTCCACAGAAACTCCCAAAATCTTGTGGAAAGCCTTCCAAGAAGAGTGGAAGCTGTTATAGCTGCAAAGGGAGACCAACTCCAAAGTAAAGTCTATGTATTTGAATGCAATGTCATTAAAGTCCCTGTTGGTGTACTGGTCAGGCTTCCCAATAGTTTTGTACATATAGTGTACATAAATTAAGTAAACTGATGTAAACAGATTCAAACAGCAAATTCACCTTCAAAGCCATTCCTTTCAAAGACTACAAACAGCAACTTTCCACAAAAAAGAAAGCTGTTTCCCTGTAAAGTTTAAGAAGAATTTGGTTGCGCATTTCAGTTCATAGGATGATAAGTTTTAGAGGATGGAGGGCTGCTTTTCTAGTTTGTTTTCAGACGGCCGGCATTCCATGTACGTCAAACCACCATAATGCTTTTCCCTGGTATGACGTGTCATCATTTATTTGCTTTAGACACTGCATTACACTTAAATTTTAACAGAGTGAGGTGGAGTCCCACCTTCTCAAAGAGCAGACCTGAGTGAAAACACCACTATAGAATTATACACTAAATTCTTACACAAATAAAAAATGAAAGCAAGAAATTTACACCTAAAAAGACGATGTTTTGTAATCTTCTTTCAAGCCTAGTGTTGACCTGTAAGCAAAAGCGTATTACAATTTGTGACCATCAAATAGCCTCTTTGTGAATATTTATTACTATATTAATAAATATTTTTTGCATGACTTCTTTTTGCCGCTGTTGGAAGTTTACCAGTGCCCCACATTTTCGGCAATCTCTTTGTTTTTGTTGCTCCCTCCCCCCACCCTTGCATAATTAATGGTCGACTTTCATATAACCCAGATAAACAATTCAGATGCTAATTAATGGAATCAAATATGTGTAACGCCCTGCTGAAAAGGAAGAAGGCTCATGCAAATTTGGTCTTCTCTGGCACGTAGTCCCCCCAAAAATGTACCTTTTGTTTGACACCTTCTCCCCTCGTGACTGATAGGAAAGCGTGCTTTTCATTTGCAGATAAAGTTTGCCGTGTTTGTGAGATATAGCATTTATAATCAGACGCTCTCAGTTACGGAAAGCAATTATCTGGCAATGTCTTTCCAGCAGCACAGTAGGCTCGTTCTGATGTGTGTGTGCGGTGCGTATACACCCCACCATGCGTTCTATGGTAAAGCGCAGGCCTGGGAGCTAACCAGGCACGGCAGCTGTGGGAGTGTTACAGCTGTAGCAGAAATGAGCTTGTTAACTTGTTCTTTGCTCTTAAGCAAGTTAGCAGAGAGTTTAAAATTGCGTTTGTGATTCTTGTAATAACACCTGCTGTTATGGCTGTATTGATCAACTGTGTTTCTCCGTCGCTGAAATCACTTTGTCGTTAACTTCTCGACCTGTGCATTGTGCTCACTCCGAGCCGGGCCTGTGGTCCAGTCTCCATGACAACGCTGTTTGCCAGGCGGAAATAAAGAAAACAACAGTTGCAACTTTGTTTCTCCGATGATAAAAAGCAGAAGTGGAAAAAAAGGAATAAGAAAATTAACCCTCGCTGACTTTTTTTTTTTCCGGTTTCCCTGTTCTTTATTTCTCATTTCTAAAGAGACAAAAAAAGGCAGAAAGCACAGAAATAGCTTGGTTCTTTTCTTCTGCCTTGGTGCTGTTGAAATATGCTTCCAAATCAAACCACAGCACTCTCGTTTCCTGACATATGGCGCTTTCATCCTCACGTAGCTGCGTTCTCTTACTCTGTTTGCAATTTCGTTGTTGTGATTCCATTCCCCCTGACTCCCTGCCTCTCCTCGAGAAAAGAGAGAGTGACTTCTACCTTTGCACAATTAGTGACTGTGATGAATTACAGGCAATGAGTTCTCATGGGGCTCCAGCAGAAGTCATACTTAAAGAAGGTGGATTTCTACCATCTTAAATTAGCTATTTTTACTGCCAGAGTCAACAGGCATTCCGGGACTTCCTGCCTTCTGCTTAGTCTTTGTAAAGAAAAAAAAGCTGTGTGTAATTACAGTAAAGTAGTTGTTGTGTGCAAATTAAGATATCATATTTAATTAATCCTCCCAACGGGCCGTCATTCTGTCTTCTGACTCAAACACAACAGCTTCTCAAAGCAAACTCATTATTATCGCTCTAAACATGTGGTTCCAGCCTTCTATAAATACACTCGCCATCCACTTACCTCCACCTACCTCATAGGTCCACTATATACAGTACGTAGGTGTACAATTACCGACTACAGCTGTCTGATGGCATGCACAATGGCTCTGCGGTCAAAAACTGACCACTGATGAAGGGCTGGAGGATAACTAACTCTAATTGTGCATCAACAGACATTGTTTCCAAATGCACACCACACTGAAAACTGCTTACTTTAAAAAAAACGTTGAGAGACCGGTTGCTTCACCTTTACCCAGTAAATTAACAAATTCATTTCAAGTCGAGACAGTTCTCAATATTTTTGTAAGCATTTTTAGTAAGTATTCCATTCCATACCAAGTACACCAAGTATTATCGTTCACAGTGCATCTATCTTCCTGAGTGCCCGGCAATTACACATGTGTGTAACATGTGGTGGCATGCTGCCTTTTTATCTTTTTTTTTTTTTTTTTTTACATAACTTTAAAGGGTTTTTATTGAAATATCTTAAAATATCTCAATCAGAACTCAAGATATGGTATTTTAAAGTTGAAAACAAAATCACTTTTGAAGATTCCACTGTGTCAGGAGACAATCTGCCATTGCATTTATGAACCTTTTAAACACCTACAGACACGACCCCATATGAACCCCATTATTACTTACGTACATAAAAGTTACAATTAACAGTATCTTTATTCTTCCTCATCTTCTGTGGTGAAAGAGTAAGAAAACCAACACTAACCACCTGGCCTGCTAACACATATATTGTAAAAAGGAAATGTTAGCTTTAAAATAAAAATAAAGATTAAAATAATTTTAAAAAGATGAACATTTAAAAAAAAAAAAAACATTAAACTCAAATTTTCAACAAACAATTAATTGTATTTCAGAAACTACAGAAAATAAATGCACACCAAAATCATGTAAAAAAAAAAAAAATCTAAATTTATACATAATTTTTTTCATGGCTTCTTTGCTCCTTTTTTGTTGCTCCCAGCATCATTCATTCATTCATTCATTCATTCATTCATTCATCCATTCATTTATTTATTTATTTATTTATTTATTTATTTATTATATCATATCCCACAGTGAAAACCAACTGAGAACAGAGCCTGTGATCAAGACTACTTTAGCATGTTGAGGCAAAAAAAGGCCCACTTCCAACCATGCAGTCCCATAGAGGAAAGAGCAGACAAAGCCCTTTTTAATTACGTACACTCTCTCAGGCATCGTCTAACAGCTGAGTAAAAGTCAGAGGACAAAGTAACCAACGGCTTTAATGTAATAGATTATGTAACAGGCCTTTAGTTCTGCTTGTCCTTTTCTCACCCCCTTTTCTCTGTTGATGAGATCTGTTGACACTTCTCTTCCCTGCCTCTCCCCTATTGACCAGCTAATTCCATTAAATCATACTTTGAAGTGCTGTGAGAAGATCGCAGCGTTTCTCATCTCTCAAAGCCCTCTGAGAGAGAGTATTAATGCAGAGAGAGAGAGAGAGGGAGAGAGAGTTCATATGAGCTTCAAGTCGCTCCTCTTACACAGCATAGAAATAACAGCAGTTGAAATTCAGCCAAATTCTTCTTGCCCTGTCATTCAGCGAGTGACACAGCATGCTAATGCACTTATCAGAACCACTTTACAAAACCCTGTATTTGAAATGGTTAACAGTTCTTTTTCAACTGCTCCATTTTGTACTGCGTCCTGCAGGTGCAGGTCTCTGTAACTTTGATGTCTGGGTGCATGAATGGCTCATTGTCCAGGCATTTCAGTGCAGTTATACTCCTTCAACAGCTGTATGGCTAATCACAAAAAAGATCAGATAACGTCACATAAACATCTGAAGCACTTGTCGTCACTTATCCGGTGCAGCATTCCACTCTTGTCTTACATGCTTTACTTACTTCTTCTTTCCAATCAATCTCTGTCTCACACATCACCCTTATCTAATCATACATGTACTCCTCTCTAATGAGTCAGTTTCTGAGTTCTATAGGTGACATACACACAAGTCAGGCCCCAACATGGTTTTTCTTAAAGAGCAGTGACTCAGTAAACACTTCACCTCCAGTGAATGGCCGGTTTTCCACCGTGCTGATTTTGGAATTGATGTAGCTCTGAAAGCTCCAAGCTTACATTCTTTAGGTTCATGTCAGCCCAGTTTGTCTGAATTGTCATTGTCTAATCTCTTTTAGACACTCTCAAACCAAAAGGTTCTTCAGTGGTTCCTGGCTTGGATTAAAAACATTTGTTACAGAACTTTCATTTTCAGGTTCTTTAATGAGTTAGAATTAGAATGGAGTTAAAATAACCTCCAGAAGCAGTCAATGGTTATGAGTTCTGGTGTCTCTAAGTATTTTAAGTCTTTTGACTTTGTTGAAATAAAAAAGCTATGTATACATACACATAAAACAAAAAGTACAAACAAAACCATTACTGGTAACTCCAGCTTTGAGACAGGTATGGTAAGAACTCCTTATATTAAACTCACAAGTTCAAAATCCTCTTCAAATTTATAGTGGGATTCAAGTCAGGAGTCTAACCCTAACTTTGACCATGGAGGCACCTTCACCCTGCATTTTAGAAACCTTAAATTATTTTGGCTGTATGTTTTGGGTTGTAGTTTTTTTGAAACATTCATCCTCTCCATTTTTGGCTGAGGAGATTGAATTATCCTCCTCTGTGTTCTGGTACGTAGCTCTATTCATGTTTCCTTCAAGGACCAGCTTCATATAATCAGAAATCAGAATCAAAAACTTTATTGATCCTAGAGGAAACTGCTTCTGCAATGACTGCACAGACACACAAAGACACAAAGACCAGGACTATGCAAAAAATAATATAAAGGCAAAATAAAACTTTCCAGAAAGTACTCTGAAATGCTCTGTGGGAACATATCATGATGCTCCCACCTCCATACTTCACTGTAGGCATAGTATTCTTGAGATCACACATGCAACTCTCCTCTCTACGAACATGATGAGCTGATTTATAGCCAAAGAGTTGTAGTTTTGTTTTGTTTGTCCAGAGTAAATTGTTCCAGAATAGTTCTTGTCTGTCTAAATGCTCACATGCAGATTTAAGATGCATATCTCTGTGCTTCTTTTTAGAACGGGAGTTTTGTGTGGGGTGAGAGAATTGAGATGATTACGGTGCAGCTCATTGCTTATTGTTCTCTGTGTAACTGTTTTTCCTGCTGCTTTCAGGTTATCTTGCAACTCTTTTCGAGGGAGCGCTTTCTTTACTCTCCTGCGTCTCTTATCATTAGTCTGAGGGCGTATTGAAAAATCTTGATTGGCACACCTGTCTGAGGATGATTAGTTGTTGTTTCATGCACTTTCCTCTGGCGTATTATCGAAAGCTGTACTGACATAGATGTATTTTCTTTTTTAGAGGTCTCTGTAGCTTTTTTATCCAAGTGCTGATTAATATTTTTGTCCCTGAGAACTATAAGAAACTCCTTCACCATGCTTGCTCGCTGTTTTGTGAAATTTTAAAACCTCTGGTAACATTTTTTCACAATGACACCAGGTGCAGTTTGTACTTTTTTTTAGTACTAGTATTTAAAACTTGATTTTGATTTTATAATTAACATATATGTACATATTTGTGTCTACATTTAAAGTGGTTACATGCACTGGAAGTCTGAAATTTAATGAAAAAAAGTGTCTGATTACTTGTTTCCCCTCATTTATTCCCTCCATGATGGGAATTCCCTATTCTTGTAAGACGTGAGATACCTTGTCTTCTACAGTACCTGTTCAAAGCAAAAAAATAAAAATAAAAAATACATGAACATCTTGCACAAAGGACAAGGAGGCTCATAAAGGGACTGACTCAGTCTATTGATCATGGATAGAAAGGCCGTATGGTGAGGGGCTGGCCAGTGGTGGCCCGATCCTACGCTGAGCGATGAGAACACACGGCCTGGCTCACCTGCGCCTACCAGAGAAAACAGAATGTGACGAGGAGCATGCCATCTGACAGATGAGTACACTCATGCATGCGGACAGTTGGCCCTCGTACAGAGAGTAACGGGGAGGGAAGCTGGCACTTCATCAACCCTGCCTCCGCTGGGACATCTCGGCAAAGAAAGAAAGAGAGAGGGAGGGAGGGCGAGAGAGAGAGAGAGAGATGAGGATGGAGGGACTTCTTATCTTACTCTGTGATGTATAATGCACTCGCTCTGCTGCTATGTGTAGGACACAGAGAATTGTGGATAGAGACGCCCGGAAAGCATTCACTGCCAGTCGTAGCTTTAGGGAAATATTGATTTGCCTCTGATGCTTCACTAAACTTCATGCCTGCACCAGTTCAGCTGAATCGGACCCACAAACTGCAGCTGCTAGACCTGCACCAGCTTAATTGTCTTAATTAAGTCGTGCATCGGCTTTCATGTGCTTAAAAAAGAACCACTGGCACCTGAATCCTCTTCAAGCGAAAGCTCGTGTTTGGACTATTATAAGGCTGGATGTGACTTGTATTCTGGCATAACAAAACAATATGGCTTTTTCAGGGTTTGGAACATATGGTACAAGCTGGAGCCAGAACGAGATGATAGAAACTAGTCGTTGGACTCCTCAAAGCTATGGCAGATCTATGCCAGTGAGAGACGCATTGCTTGTGAACTACTTGAGTCCAAGGAATGCTAACAAGAGAGCATTTGCTGAGCTAGAACACACAGTCAAAGCCACGCAGGGCAGAGACGCACCATCACAGGCCTTTCATTTCCAAAGGCCTGAACTGTGTTGAAGCACAAACAGCCTTGTAGGGTATGTAGTTTCAGGAATATACACTCTTGCTCAAATGTTTGGGGAGATTTTGCCTGCTTTTGAAGCGTTTTGAAGAATGTTTGATCCCATTGTTCATTTTGAAGTACCGTTTTAAACCTTGGATTCATTATTCAAGGATTGATATTCTTAAAATGATTAATCATTATATAACACTTCAGAAACTTGGTTCACATAATTTGAGTTCAAAATAGTTCTACTTCTGTTTAAGTTTTTCCACATATTTCACCATATCTGGATTATCCTGCTGTACAACAGTTGCTAAGCAATTACAATGGTCGTTTGACTCTAAGCTGCAGAAACTACTTCAGGCCTGGAGTCAGGGGGTCATTTAGAGGGCAGTGCTCCACCAGCCATCATTTCCCGCAAAACCTATTATTTTCTACATGCTTCTACATGCTTCTATATGCTTCTATATGCTTTTATAGTGGCGAAAAAGCGGAGAAAGTGAAATTTCGATTCATGTGTGCTGCTATTACCCACTGTAAGAGTCTACATCGATTAACATAGGAGAGTTTGCACACATCACTTTGTATTGGTCTCATATTGGCTTTGGATTGTATTTGGATGTGCTGCATTTGGTGGAGGGATGAAAAAGCATAGTTACTAAATGGGCAGACCTTTAGAGGCTTTTATTTTGATTCTCTTCTAAATATGTCACTCCACTTTAGAAAACTTCACACAAATTTACAGTAGATTTTTTTGCTGTACCCATATTTCTCAACACCCCACCACACACACACACCTTTTAAAGAATTTATACAGAGGACAAATAAATGTTGGGATAATTGACCTGTTTTGGTATGTGTAATTAATTCACAGGTTTGGCTGGCTGGCGGCTTGACTTAACCTTGCTCTTCTCACCGGAGAGCTGGATAAATCATTGGCCCTAAGGGTGGCAGAGCCACTAAAACAGGGCTGTCTGCCGCTCTGTTTTTTACAATATTGCCAGCAACTCTTTCATAAGCATAACATTACTGTTAGTCTTCTACCTCATTGCTTCAACCTTTTTGTTCGATATATCTAATACATAGCTAAAGGGTGTCGTAATTGACAGTCTACATCAACCCACAGTCTCATTCACTATGATGAATAAGAGGCTAGAAATTAATTCCGTTTATCCAAGCCCATTCTATAGAAGTCAAAGCTGCCATGTATTCACGCATAATAGCAAAATAGGTGTTATAAAATCACCCTGCAGGGTTTGAATGAAACCACACACACACACACACACACATACACACACACACACACGCGCATTAGAGACACATGCTTTGAATAAAACATTAAGTGACCCTCTCTTCAGGGCACTGAGTGTGGAAGTGAGCACAATGCTGCATCCCATGTGTCGCTATGCCATCCGCATCTTCCTCCTCCTCCTCTTCCTCTCTCTATCCATCTCTGAGGATCTAAAGCAGTTCCTGGCTGCCAGTGGCCTGCTGCTTGCATAAATACCATCTCACCAAACCCTGGCCTTGAGGTGGCCCACCGCCTATTGTTCGCCCAAGCCTGGAGCGGAAGAGAGTGGGTCAATAACACAGTGTGCAGAATATTGCCTGGAGGAGTGACACAACACCCAGTTGCCATTTTATTTGATCACAGGCATTTTATCAGAAAAATCTACTACAGTGAAACATTTTGTATATTTATAGTTACTGACTGTAGCCCATCTGCTGCAATTTGTCTGCGACCCTCTACTCCAATTTTAGTTGAAACGGGCCACCATAGGACCACTGCTGACCTGATATTTGAGTGGTGGACTGTTCTCACCAATGACACTCACATGGTAGTGGCATGTTAGTGTTTATTGCACTACTATGAGAGTGTCTGGCACAATAAAAGAATCACACCTTCCCTTTACCTTGCTACAGATCTAGAGTTCCATATAAAGAGACAGGGTGATGTGAAAGCAGGAAATGTAATGGGGAAATGGGATGTTTCAAAAGGCCGCATTTAAGATAAAGTACTAAAAGGGGGTTTGCACTGTGTTTTTTGGCAAGGTTGGAGGGGTAGGATGTACACTCTGTATTTTTTTGAATGCCGCTTTGAGATATGCACCTCCCAGTTGCTAAGAGACGGTAGCATCATAACTACGTTGGCTGTGCTAACTAACTATCATAGGGATAGATACAGGCAGAAAGGTCTGTCACTCACCCTTTTAGAAAGTGATCTACTCTTAACCTGTAAGTGTGGTGCTGTAAGCGCTGTTAGAAACAAGCAAAACTAAAAAAAAAGCTGCTTTTTGTGCTAATTTTGATCCATGAAATTATACAGTTCAGGGTTCTCAGCGACTGTGACTGTCACAGAAGGCCCGCCCTCCTTCTGATCTGATTGGTCAGACCAGAAAAAAAAAAAAACAATGACACAGTTCAACTCAGGGTGCCTGGAGCAAAAAACATAGCTACGCAGTGTAAAGAATCAAAGTGCGCAGCATGCAAATCTCTCCCATTGAAAACAATAGAAAAATGCAGCTCTGCTTGTGAAAATATGTACAGTGTGAAATGCCCCTAAATATGAAAAAACACCCTGCAAGGACTTTGTAACGCAATGTGTACTAATAATTAGCAAAAACATGTGGGCTCTTGCATCATTCTGAAGATTGTACTTTTATTAGTTTTACCACTTGTCTATTTTTTATTTGTTTCTTCAATTTTGCAGGGTTTTTTGTAGCAAAGAAACATGGTAAGATCTCAACAGCATTCTATTTAATGTCAAGTTCCAATAAAGCATGCTCACTTATTAAAAAGATATTAAAAAGCCAGGTGTCCTCAAAGGCAGTGTATACAGCTATGGCAATATGTCATTTCTGTTGGCAACAAAAGGTTAAAAACATATGCATATATATTGAAAACAAGAGAATATCAGTGCCATAGCATTTCATATTGTGTTGTTTATCAGAAACGACAGCAACATCTGAACACTCCGGCTGGGTTTGAGCCATGACAGTGGGCTGTTGACGTACAGTGTGCTCTTACGGTTTGGAGAGGGGCTGTCACGCAGACCTAATCACACAATAGTGAACAAAAAACTAAAGAGCCCATTCCATGGATGTCAGTGGCGTGATGGAGGGGAAATTGAGCACCCACTGACACAAATAAGATTGGCTCTAATCTAGGCCGAGGTTTGTCAGCGTGGCAGCTCTCCACGCTGGTGAGTGGGGTGGCACCTAAATGGAAGGGGCTGAGCGGGAGGGGGGTAATTGCTAGGAAGAGGGGGCATTTGTGCTTGGACGGATGGCTAACAAAAAATACCTCTTGTACATGCACACACATGCAAGGACGCACACTATAAAGACGCACACACATGCTCACCGCACACTACTTTCCCATTCCCTTTCTGCAGGCCCTGCTTGTGGTGGAGCAATGGAGCCCATTTCACTGGAGGATGAATAAAAAGCCTTTGATCAGCAGTGCTTCTGTGACATCAATTAAGCATTAATGCCAGCCAGCAGCAAGATGATGAGGAGCTGGCTGAGGTCAGTTAGTGCTCTATAGTGTGTGTGTGTGTGTGTGTGTGTGTGTGTGTGTGTGTGTGTCTAGCCCATTCAGCCAAGCCTGGGGCTCTTCAACATCTCTTCAACAAGCCCACTCTCTGAATGACCGCATAACCTACAGTCCCTCTGACTTGTGTTCTCCTCTAAATTATTAAAGACAAACAAAGGGTCATGGTAGTCCTGTAAGGCTGTGAGTGTGCTGAAGCATAGATGAATGCTGACCTGAGCTCCACTCCACTGCATATATCCAAGCCCATCCACCCATATGACTGACTTTAAACAGGTCACGCTTGACAGCCTTTGCCACACATTCCAAATCAAAGGCAAACTCATTCTCCCTCCTTTTCTCATCTTGCTCTCACCCCACCCATATTTCTGTCATTTGCATTTCATCATGGCCCATTGTGAACCCCTCTCCTTTTTTTCAATGTCTTGTATGCTGTTTGAGCTTAAATCTGGCCTGAAATTTTCAACTGAGAATATAGCAAGAAGCATGTCTAAGAACCTTCTGACCCTCCTTGATCCACAGAACAGAGATTTGCTGCTGAACCTGAATGAAGTCCAACAAAAGTATGTTCAACCCCAACTGTATCTCCCAAAAAATGTGGCACAACAAAATTCTGTCCAAATTAGACAGTAACCCAACAAAATTCTGTCTAAACCCTACTGAAACCTAACTGAACACTGAATCAAAATTTAATGTAGAACAATAAAAGATTCTGTCTGAACCAGACTACAGCTTTTCAAAATTCTGGCCAACCTCAACTTTGCCTGATAATATTCTGTTCCAGCCCAACTGTAGAACGAAGTTATATATGAACCCAACCTCTGTCCAACCTCAGATTTATCTCAACAAAATATTGTCCACACTTGGTTATAGGTTCACAGAATTCTGTTCAGACCCAAATGAAGTATGTCTTGATTTTGAATTTATGTGGAAAAAAACTGTTCAAACACAATTGAAGCCTCATAAAATGTTCAGCACAAGTTGGTCTGAACCTGGCACAATTGTTTCTGAACCTGACTGTAGCCTTACAACATATAAGACAAAAATAAGTTTATAAAATAAGAGATGAAAAAACAGTAAAACTAAAGCAACCCTAATGCAAACTGCTGGATCAGGTTTGGACTAAAATGTCAAACTCTATTTGATCCTTCACTTGCCTCCTGTCTTGCTTATGGGTACACATATCTTGGCGTGGCAGCTGATGTCCTGGTTAATGAGGATATATGGTTCCATTAAAACAGAGATGATGAAAATGATTATTTAATCATTTTATTAAGTAGTTTTAGCAGGAATAGCATGATAAATGGTTGAGATGGGATTGGCCAGTGTATGGGGTTAATTGGGAGCTCATGGCGTGTGCTTCACCTTGACTGGACTCCAGAACTGGCAGGTCACAGACAGGACAAGCACGCCTTGCCAGCGCTGAGACAGCACAGCGACCCGAATGCAGGAAACTAACCAAGCAGGGCCAATGCCTTTCACTATATACACCCACAGACATTAAACAGCTATTCCAGTATAAATGTGATATTTGAAATGGTAGCACATCAAAAAAATGTTATTTACACTATTTTTCCTTCAAAGTCCAAATACAGTTATTCAGTTATGAACTTTTAAGGCTAATGTAGTTAACAAGTTGGTTAAGTAATAGACTTGCTTATGTGGTTTTGAAACTACTGTTATACTGTCATACTGTTACAACAGTATGTTACAAATTGGCATATACAAAAATGGACATTATTATGGAGAAAAATTAGATTTGAAGATCGATGCTTCTACTGTTTTATCAATGGTATACATTTTTTTCTCTCCCAAGTTTCATTACTTTTGTTTTTTCTTGTTAGCTTCATTAGATTTTTCTTGTTAGCTTCATTAGATTTTTCTTGTTAGCTTCATAACTCGTAGCTGTGCAAAACTAAAGCTGAACATCAAGCAAGTCTTTGGACATCAAACACGTCTTTGGCTGATTGATGGCATTTGCAGAAAACTAAAAAAAAATGTAATTTGAATACATTCATATATTTGAATCATTTATACTCTGGGCATATTCAGGTAATTTCCCTTTGCCAAAGTACAGTCATGCTGAATATGAACTACATGTTATTGGTTTTAAAATGACAACTGTCAAATAATCAAAAGACAGTTGACAAATAGCTGTCATCCCTGCTGTTCTGTAATGAGAATTTATTCAAACAGGAAGAGATTGAGGTAATGGCAACCCATACGTCAGAGTCGACAGGGTGCTCCCTCTCTCCCGCTTCCCAAGATTAGCTGCGGCTCTAATTGATGGAGCCCTCGGGAATTCTTTCCTGCTTAAGTCTCCATCAAAAGGATACAGAATGCACCCGGTTCTCTGGCTGTGTCAATATAGTTAACAGGATGCACTTCACAGATCCACCCCACCCCCCGTCTTCCTCTTCAGGAAAAGAGGGGGAGAAGAATTTAATAATGAATAACACCCCCTGCGCCCACCCCCCAAAAAGGGAAATAAATAGAAACTCGGTTTCTCTCTTCAAACGATAAGGAAGAACGCTTTGGGACGAGATCAGGCAAACGTAAGACAAATCCTGCCACTGATCCACATTCCTCCCCCTGTCATATTCTGTCCCTCTTTTCCTTTTTCTTCCTTCGTTTTCTTTTGAAAATGAATTAACATCCGAGGCTCAGACAGACCCCCTTCCTCTTTGTTGTCTGCTGTCTGTTTCTCCCTCCCTGGTGATGTGGATGTCCTATTGTCATGCTGCGCTTCAGATTATAACTGACATTAGTGAAGGATAAGGCTTGGCCAGTGAATGGGTCATCTTCCACAAACATTAGCAACCTTTGCTTGTATCGAGTTTAATGAATGCAGTAATCCTGATAACTATCAGTAAATGGGAGTCCATTTTCCACAGACACATCTTTTTTTTGTTCCACATATCTTTTTTTGTCCAGTTGTCATTGAGACTGGGCCAGTGGAGGAGGATATGAGGGGCAAGAGGGTCCGGGAGAACTCTCCAGTGGTAATGAAAAATGGGATGGGAAATGGGGAGAAATGTCTCACCCACTGTGCCACGATTAACTGATAAAGTGCCTTCACCTGAGTGAGGTGCATTGTAATATGCCAATATAGCAGAGAACATGAATGGAATTAGAGGGGTAATCACCTTCTATTCTGTCTGAGCTGTTTCAGAGGGACACACTGCCTGGGCCTTTGTTCAGTGTCATGGCGAGACAGAGTGTGTTTGATAGATAGGCTGTGGAGGATGGCAGGAGGATCAGGAGGGCTGTCCTACCGCGCTATTTGGCAGCCGAACGTTGTGTGTTGTATTTGGCAGCACTGCAAATGGAGCTCGGGGAGAGGGTCGGGTTACACCTCAGGAATGAGCTTGGAGTTGGTGTGTGTGTGTGTGTGTGTCTGTGTGTGTACTTCTAAAGCTCATTATACAAAATGAGGACATTAATAACGCTCATTAGATTATCCCAATGGGTCCCTCAACTTTGATATCAGTTCATAATTTGGCCAAAACTTTACTGGACTGTCAATTTATCAACCAATTTTGAATAAAATTTCATGCTGACAATAGCATAATACACAATGGTGTTTAATTCCAATTTAATTTGATTTCTACCTGAGTAAATTTGATACTGTGTCATATTATGAGACACAGAATTAATATACATGGTGTAATTCAGAAGTAATTGTAGCTGGTGCTCCTGAGTGGTGAAACTGTCTAGGCACTGGCCCTATCACTGGGAGATTGTGAGTTCAGTCCCTGTTGATGTCTGAACCATCGGTGGCTGGGAGTCCAAGAGGGCACAATTGGATTTTGCTCTCTCTGGGTGGGTAGGATTGATCCATCCTACAATCTGTCTTTGAAACCGTATCCACAGGTGGAACCAGGGCTGGACTGGGACCAAAAAACGGCCCTGGCATTTTTTGGTCATGGCAGCCCACTATGATTATTTACACGATATGTGAAAGCGCATGACATACCAGAGGATATATGTGCACGTTGTGTGATTTCAAAATTAAAATAAAGCGCAGCAGTCTACAAGGAAGA
>JBBPCZ010000007.1:7420621-7437213 GCA_037974445.1 Brycinus macrolepidotus
CAACCCGAGCTGACAAAGAAAACAAGTCATTTGTTTATTTTTAATTGTAACACTACACACCCCCACGAAACAGCATGATGGGTGTTATGACACAATGTACCATGTACATGTATGGAATGTACATCTTAATCAAGTTGAGAGTGGAACTGCTGTAAATGCAAATTAGCATTAGCAAAAAAGAACATGAAAGAAGAAGGGAGTGAAGTATAGCCTTGCATGAGGACATATACCTGTACCCACACACACAAATGGAGGGTGAGGTTTTGAAGGCCGTTATATAGTTCGTTTTAGGCAGACACAGCACGCACTTAAAATGAAATTAATCTTTCATTCTTTCGGAAAATATAAACATTTTATCAAGAAATGGTCTTGGGTGCGAAAATGGAACCGAAGAATCACTATCTCCGTCTCCATAGATCATCTCGCGTTGTAGAAATGCAATACCGGCGTTGAACTTAACTTTATGGTTACAGACTACGTCAGACGTGACGTAACTCTACTGATTACTGATAGGCTGTCACCTGGGAAAAAACAAATCACGTTTTAGAAAAGGGGGAAAAAACATCCACTTTCAGAATTAAAAGTAGCAAGTAACGAGACCCTTGATAGAAATGTAGTGAAGTAAAAAGTATGATATTTGTCTTTCAAATGTAGTGAAGTGAAAGTCATAATTTTCCCAAAAAAATACCACTCAAGTGAAGTACAGATACTCAAAAACTCTACTTAAGTACAGTACTCAATCTACTTCGTTACTGTCCACCTCTGGTGGTTAGTATAGTTTGTCTTTTGTAATGATATTGTTACATGATGTGCTTTGCAGTAAATTAAAATAGTCTGTTGAGAATCAGAGCAAGGCTAAAAAATCAGCTTGCATTGCTTTGTCTAATCTTATTTCTATTTGTTGGGTTATGTTACTGCCTTGATTCAGTAAAGATCCCAGAGAAAACTTTATATATACTTAAACTAAACTGGCCCCTTTATAGTCGTGCATGAATACACCACAGTACAGCACACAGTGTGAAATTCTTTATCTTTAACCCATTCACCCAAGTGAAGCAGTGGGTGGGGGACACCCAACGGGGGGCACCCAGGGAGCAGTGTGTGGGGGACAGTACTCTGCTCAAGGGTACCTCAGTGGTCCCACTGGCAGTCCTGGGATTTGAACCCACAGCCTTCTGATTGCAGGGACAACTCCCTAACCATTAGGCCACCAGTCGCCCCCAAAACTATAAGCAACCCTCAGTGGAGATTGAACCCAGGACCTCATACACGCAAAGCATGCACTTTACCACTGAGCTTCTTAACACCTTTACTGTCTGTAGGATCACATAATGCAGCTGTGATGTATTGCAAAGTCAAAACATTTCACAAATCAGATATTTTTGAACCTATTATGTGTTCAATTTACAGGTAGATGTATTGATTATAGGAATCCTGAATGATTAAGGTTTGGCTTTTTATTTTCCTGCCTATGGTCACAGAATTGCTACAAGGCACTTCTGCATGGAAAGCCGAAAAAACATAACAAAGACTCTGTACAGGGAAACAACACTGAGCCACCACCCACTCGCGCACACATGAGGAACAATAAAGCAACTGTGAAAAATACCAGAAAGGATGAAACTGGATGGGGTCATGAAAGGAAACGAGTAAGGAAACGTTTTGGTAGAGGAAGCAGAATTCTTGATTGGCCCAAGGAAACAAAAACGAGTCATGCCAAGGTTCTTTTTTCACCCAATGGAAAAAAGAGGAAAATGGTATGTCATTTTAGACATAGACATTTTAGACTGAGAAACCCCTCCTTAAGATGATGTTATTATCAGAGAACTCTATTCTATACTAAAGTGGTTAGTTCCAATATTTTACCTGAACATAAAGTGCATGATTGATAAGGAGGAATCTACTGTGTAGTAGAAAACACATCTGGCACCAGCTTTTACACACTTGTTTTTGAATAGCATTCAGTCTCTTCTGATCTGATCTAGATTTTCACAGTTTATACACTCAAACAGGTTTATATGCATATTGAAATATCTATGAATGTTAGGTACACTTAAAAAAGATTAAAAAAAAGGTGGAGGAACACACTGGAGGACGATCTTTGTAGTTATGACGGTAATTTTGAATATTTGAATTACAATCATGTGAGACAGTGCATCCGGAAAGTATTTACCGCGCTCCACTTTTTCCACAATATCCTATGTTACGGCCTTATTCCCAAATAGATTAAATTCATCTTTTACCTCAAAATTCTATACACAATACCCCATAATGACAAAGTGAAAAAAGTTTGTTTGAAACTGTTGCAAAATTATTAAAAATAAAAAACAAAAATAAAACATTTACATAAGTATTCACAGCATTTGCCATGGCCCTCAAATGTGAGCTCAGATGCATCCTGTTCCACTGATCATCCTTCAGAAGTTTCTACAACTTGATTGCAGTCCACCTGTGGTAAATTCAATTGATTGGTCGTGATTTGGAAAAGGACACACCTTTCTATAAAAGGTCCCATAGTTGGCAGTGTATGTCAGAGCACAAACCAAGCCATGAAGTCCAAGGAATTGTCCGTAGACCTCAGAGACAGGATTGTATCGAGCAGTGGCGACTGCTCTAAGACTACAAGGGAAGCTCCGCTTCCTCTAATATGTCAGAAAATAAACGCTCAAATATGTAGTATTTATATTGCTTTTAGATCGAGTTCAACTTAATGACGAACTCGTTCAGAATCAGCTATTTATTGTAGATTGTTTGACGCGATTTTCTTGTCATACATTTACGTCCAGCACAGTGCACTAAACCTCACTGAAGCGCAGCTTCTAGTGATGTGTCATGCGCAAAAGCATCGGCTTTGTAGTGAATCAGAAGAGCCAACTCCCATTGAGTGAGAGCCGGCTCCCTACTTTTTTTTTTTTAACGAGGTTTGTTGTGTTGCCACAGTATTTAACTGTCTTCCCACATACATGGCACACAGCATAATTTCTATGCTGAACGTAAACGCAGATATGATCTGTGAACAAAGTCAAGATTGCATGTTTTGTGGTCTAATGTTTTGTGCCTCTGGGTTCTCACTGGCTCACACACTTGCAGAGCCGTAGCACGCACATGACTCAGGGCAGATACTAACTGGGAGGAGAAACCGCATCAGCCCATCCAAGCTGAGGCATTTGATTTTTCTGAATGTCAACCTGCACTGAGGACATACTGTTTGGTTACTGAGTTTGGTTCTGTTTCTGTTCTGTGGATTTGTTTGCAGTGTTTTGTTCATTTGTTTTTGTGTTAAATTAAAATTAAAAGTTTGATTAAAATATTAAACAAAAGTAAGAATGCCTGCTTTTGTAACAGAACAAATACACAAAATTAGGCGATTATAAGGCTTCTCATAAAAACACTAAGTGCAAAAGGGTTCATCAACACATAAATCATTCATATTTCCCAAGTAAGGGTAAAATATGAGGCTACAGATGATAATAAATTAAGAGCCGTTTGGGAGCCGAAAGAGCCAGCTCTTCTTTGAGAGCCGTGCCACAAGAGCCGGCTCTCTGAAAAGAGCCGAACTTCCCATCAGTAGCAGCTTCACTGGACCTCTATGGCCCGGCACAAAAGAGCTTTTTTCACTGCAGAAAAGCTGGACAGTGATTGGATAAATGCAGCAAAATCGTCACTTCCAGGAAAATTCAGCGTCTCTGGGAGCGAATGGAGCAGTGGGCGGGCCAGGACGCTGAGCTGCTGCATGATGATTGGAGGAGCTGTCTAAAGGGCGGAACCCCTTTTTGATTGACAGCATGTTTTAAATTTACACCAGTACTGGAGCGATTCGCGCTCAGTCCCAGCGGATCTGCAAGAGAAGTCGTGAGACAACCTGCTGCATGTAGTGTGTTTTTTGCTGGTGATATAGACCATTTCCATTTGTACATATAATTCTTTAAATAAAAACGTAATTACAGCGTTCTTGAATTTGCTTCTTGTTTCATATCATTAAAGGAGCTCCTGGAAGGGGAAACCAGCCAGCTTGGAAGCTGTGCATAATATTGTTGACTTGCTTTTGGCAAAGCCATTTAATAATCTTCCTTACGACGAGAGACTCAAAATTAAACAGCAGAGCAGACCAACACCCAAGACTGATTTGGTGCAAAAATCAGGGAAAAATAACAGGTCTTTTCAGCTCTCCTAGTATGACAGGGTGAACTGGCTGCCTGGAAGTGTTAAGTTGTCTGGGCAGGGTCATTGAACATGCAGTCAATGAAGGTCTTCACATTCAGTTGGCAAAACAATGAAACAATAAAAAAAACAGGGTCTTTTTGAACGTCTAATTGATGTGACTTCCTTGCTGGCCGTCAGGAGCTGGCATTCAGGGGGCATGTTGGGAGTAGTAAATCAGCAAATCCTGGGAATTACAGCGAATTTACAGAAACATTAGCTAAATATGACTCTGTCTTGGCCACACAATTTCAGTCATCAGCTGTGTTTTCTGGTATGTCCCACTCCAGCCACTGTTTCTGATCAAAGGTAAATTCAGACTGCTCCCTTTATAGCATGGCAGGTGGATGAAGTACAACAGGGTCACAAACCATTTTCTGAAAAAGGAACAGAGGGCAGAATTTATGTACAAATAACGTAACAAATTTCATGATGTAGGCCTAAAATGAGCTTCCCCTGTTTGAAAGACTAGCAGCCGCCACTGGTCTACATCCAGGGCTATATTCAACATATGTACAATTCAAATGCTTTGCAATTATTAAATTATCGGCCCTGGTGAAACATAACTTTCAATTTGAGGGTCGTAGAGAGCAATTAATGATAATTATGATCTGCAAAAGAAAAAAAAAATCTCTGGGCTCCTTTAGAATGCTCTTTTAATAAAACGACACAGTAGGGCGATTATACTTAGAATTTCCTCTTTTTCATTTTTCATAATTCACCCCAGCCTTTCAGCAGAAATTGCTGCTATAAGCCACAAAAGCAATCTTGTTCATTGTGAAATATTTAACACATTAAAGTACTTAGGAAAAAAAACTTTAAACTCATTTAATTGCCCTCGCAGTTCGCGTCAAGATGATTTTTCAGGTAAAGTGATCCTTCTGCAACCTTAATGAGAGAAGCAAGAGGTGATGTGATAAAGGAAATGATAAAGGATAGGGAGAAGTTGTTTTGGCTACATGACTCATACTTAACATTTAAAAATATTAACATAACTAAAAATGAGCCTAAGGAGATCGATTAGCTTGATTCATTTGCCAAGGATTTCATTAGTTATAAAAAGTCCATCCAGCCTTTAGGAATGCCTTGCAAACCCTCCCGTAAATAGAGATGGCAGCCAATGGAAAGCAGTGCTGCTTTTGAGTGGTACTCAGTCCTACTTTACCTAGCTCCCTGGACCAAATTAGCATCTGTTGGCATGGTATGTATGCCGAGTGTCAGCCTACTAACCCCATAACCCAGCCAACCCCATACCAGAGGGAGTCTGGAATTCACCCACCTGCGGAACTGCAAGGACACGACTGACAATCATCAGTCAAAATAGCTTATCTTCTGCTCGTAGCAGGGCACTTCAAAGAGATCGAGAGCCACGGACTGGCAATTAGCCCTGATTTACGCAGCGCGGGCCGAGCCGTCACATAGCTTCCCAAGGTCAACTAACAAGGACGTGTAATGTGTTATTTTAGGCCAGTGATAACTGCCTGGCTATGTGTTTGTCACACACTGTGAATCATTCATTTAGCCATTTGCGAAGTATGCAGTTACATAGAGTCCTGTTTTCACTCATGCATTCATCCATTCATCTCGGACAGGATATTTCATTTGGGAAAAAAAACAAATAAAATTAAAGCCAATTAGAGTGTGAGCAAACTTACATTCACACATCGTATAAACACACAGGCTGGCATGTTAAATTGGTCCCTGTCTAATTTTGCCAGCCTCTTGTACCTTGCAGTAAAATAAGAGTTTGTCAGTTCTGCAACACTGCAGAAGCCTGTGCCATTTCCTGTTGGTGCCCACTGTGAATAACCTCATTGTCTGCATACCCGTCTGCCTGGAACATTTGAAAAGCATCCGCAGGCCTTAGCAGGACTTCTATGCTGAGCTCTGGCTTGCTTGCTTGTCACGTCAAGAGCATACTTTCATATTAAAATTGGATTTGAAGGGTGAAAAGGACACCACTGTCAGAATTTCAGGCTGAACTAAGAGACAGATATGCAATGTCTGTTTGATCAAAAGCTGCGTGAATGCTAACTAATTCAGGGAACTCAAGAAAACACAGCTCCTACTCTAACGCATTATAGAGTGTTTTCCTTCACCTCATGAATCTGGCCATAAATTGGTTTATATGGTTGCATTTTAGTCCTTAAACACATAAATAATGTAAATGTGTCCCCAAAGGTACAACATGGTCCCTAAGGTCCAGTTAAGTAACTTAAAATGAGAAAGAAAGACGTATGTTTGCTATTTTAAAAACCTAGATGTAAGTTAGATTTAAAGAATATAGGTGCAGTATATATGGTACAATTATGTACCCCAAGTAAAGGAATTGAAGGGTACCTTGAGGGATCTACCACAGTGACAGAGTTTCTAACCTTAACCTTAAAGGTACTTTTTTGTCCTGGAGTGTCCAGAAGTATTGTTTTCAGAAAACACAGTGTTTAAGCTTGCATGCTGTATGTATAATACAGTATAAAATCATCAGAACACCTAAAGGCATGCATCCTCCATTTCCAGTGCACCCTTGGGCCATTAAGCGCATGAAAAAAGGCCTTGTTCCATTTTGGCTGGAAGTTCGTTTTCCATGTTTGCATCTGCACCTGTCTCAGCCATCTCCTTCCAGCTGTTTCAAGCACCTTCTATTTCCCCCTCTCATGTTCACTCTTACCATCATATGGACTTTTCAGCCTCGAAGCCCTATTATTTTGTCTTTTTCAGCATTTTATAAGCACACTTTTGAACTAAGCCAATTCTAACAGTCTGCATCAAGAACTATGTAACCTCAGACCTCCCCGGGGCAGTCAACTTACTCCCCCCCACCACTCATACACACACACACACATTTCCCTCGACCAGATGATTTAGGCCACGTTCACAGTCAGTCTTAACTGAGAGAGTGGAGTGGTGTGTGAATGTAGGACAGGAGCAGGGTGGAGGGGAGCAGTGGCCTGTCTGGGAAATGAAGGAGGAAGCGGAGGGCATGCCGAACAAAGCTCCATGGCCCACAGGCACAAAGACAAAGATGCAACACTTTCCCTCCTGCACTTATCTGAGCCAGCAATCTTTGGAGAAGGCAATGGCTGTTTTCTTCTACTAAATGGAGAAGAATGTGAACATAATGTGAAACAATCTATAAGAAAAAAAATTGCCATAGACTTTGTGTCCAAAGTCCACAGTGTCCAAAAGTCCAAACTGTCCAAGGCTAATGATTTACATTGCGGAACTCAAAAATTTACTTCAGACTTCCACTTTGAGCCATGCCAAAAATGTGGAGGAGACCATTATATATTTTCTCTCTCTCTCTTTCTTTCTCTTTCTCTTTCCATCTCTCTCTCTCTCTCTCTCTCTCTCTCTCTCTCTCTCTCTCTCTCTCCCACTCGGCTGCCAGAATTGCTCCAACTCGGCAGGTGTTCCAGTGTGACCGGACATGAAATTACTCGCAGTGTGGTATCCTGAGAAGGCTTATTCGACAATAGAGAACCTGAGTCCTGTTAAGGGAATATTATTAGGCAGTACCTCTTATAAAAGATTCTGGTATTAACTCCCTCTACCTCCTCATACCGGGTCTACAGAACAATCCATTTAATTCCGAGCTGCACGTCTGCTGAAGGGCTGTAATTTGAGGTGTGCAGGGCTGGACAGAGTGTACGATTTAGCCAGTGTATTTTTTTCTATTATATTAATATACTGCCCTAAATTATATGCTGCCCTGACCTTTTGACTCTTGATTTGAGGAGAGCTCGGTATTGTTTTCCCCCATAATGATAAACAGTAGTCAGGCTAAGAACATCTCTGATGGAAGAAGAAGAGGGAAAAAAAATCCCATAGCATCTGGGTCCTCAGCTGTTTGTTTGCAGCCCAAATTAGCTGTGGTGGGGTACAGCAAGAGCGAGCTGTGCTCCAGACATTGGGCCTGGCCTTAATGTGGCTCTGATTGTGTGCTTGGAGAGGCCACTCACGGAGAAGCACAGACGACACACCACTGTGATTCCAGTCCTTGATTAGTCTCATGTTTTTGTCTGATTTCTATGTTGTCCCATGCTCGCTAATCATGGTCCTCCCCGCCTCCCGGTCCATGTCGGGGTAATTGGTTGTGTTCTTGAACATACTTCACAGACAGCCTAATTATCCTATCCGGTGTTTGGATGAAGCTCCAGCTCAAGATTATAAATGCATTTGTGGTTCCTCTGCTGTTCCTCATCCTGGTTTTTGATTACGGTTCAGGAAAAAAAGTGAAAAAAGGGGGAAGCTGCATAGATCCATATTGAATCCTATGTCTTTGAAAAAAAAACCCCAAACAGAATATGCTCTCAGTGTTGTGTTTTGTCTTTTGATTCCATAATTAGTGTTCATTTCAAAGATAAGCAATCGTGTAAAAGCAGTGTCCGCATCCAGTTGGAACGATTTGATGACTTTGGACACAGCTGGACAGCACACCTGCAGCCATGGGCCTAGCATGTGCCCGTCAGACAGCCACGAGCGAGACATCTGTTTGGAAGAGATAATGATGCTGGATACCATGCAACTTTCAGAGATGGGCAAACTCTCTGTGCCAAAGCCCGAGAAGAAAAGCACTACTGGACTTTAAGTGTGTCTTGGAGTAACTATTTCACTCATAAGCATTTATTTTTGCCTGCCGCTTTATTGCAAGGCAATCCTGTTTGTTTACTTGTTTGTGTGTGTGTCTGTCCTCAGGGTACTCCTGAGGATTACTGATAGGTTCTGCTCAATTTATGAAAATTCAAAGGATTAAGGTTGAAGGAGCCGCTTGTTTTTAGAAGAGTTCAGCATTGTTCAAACTACTGGAGCAGAAGCCTCAGAGCCCTACAAACAAGCAGAAGTGCCACTGAAGACCATTTCGCATTCTCAGCGCACTCCCTCTTACTGAGGTCTTGTCTGCAGTTGCAGCCCTGACGTATTTGGTGCCCTAGGTGAAATTTTATTCAGCACCCATCCCTGGCAGCCCTGGTCTATTTGTACTTTGTTGTTTAATTCATTTATTCATTTATCTAATTTAAATTATTGTGATTTTGGTTTGGCTTTGTTTTGTGCATACAGATGCACAAAGCCTACTCACATGTAGGGTGTTTTTCACTCTCAACAGATATTGAACATATATTGTAGTGCTGTGTTTTCGAGTTACATTTATAAAAATATGTGATAATATAAATAACTATTTTTGAGCATTCATACCAATTCTGTGTCACTGGGGAACGAGTCGGCACTTTTAATTCACTCTTTTAGATAACTGTTGCGAATGTACTCACGTTAAGGAGTGATTCTGTTTAATTAATAATCAAAATAAATGCTTAGCCCTTAATTCGCCATGGCTAAAAATAATCCTAAACCAGTTGTTTTCGTGTTAGTTACTCCTATTTCTTATGATTGGTTTATTTGTCTGGATTTTTCTCATCTGCCCATCCTTCTTAGATTTAACAATCCTGGGTTTATTCCTAAAGTTCTCACAATAAAACTCGCTCAGTACATCAGTCACATGAGGCACTGATCAAAATGTACCCAGTGAGGTATTTAAACATGAACAGCACCACTATGGCATGTTTCTTTGCCATGTCTGCACTGTCATGAAACCGCTTATCAAAATCTAAAATCTAGTAAAAAATAGTAATGTGTTTATTTTACATTTTTTTACACTCAAAAAACACATTGTGTAATATTGAGTTAAATGTGTCGTGGAAGTAATGCAAAAACACAGCACTACATTATATGTTCAACACATAAATTGAAATAGTTAATTTTTAGCAATCATTATGTATTTTTTTTTTATTATTATTTATTCATTTGAAATTAGACCAAGGTTTTGTTGAAAAATAATGATAGATAGTATCGCTAACTTGGTTAATTTCATTGGGAAAAAAACTGGCAAGATTCAATGAAGAGCTATTGAGGAGCCAAACGTGCTGGCTGTCATTGGTGAGCTGAGCCAATTGATTTGACTCACTGAGAAGACCTGGAGCGCCCCTCACTAGTTTACACGGCTCAATTTATATTTTGCAAATTACTGTTTTGATTAAATCACCAGCAATTTTAAATAATGTTGTATTAATTTTTGACATAAATTAATTTGGAAGAGAATCAGTAGTGGGAATGGATGAGGGGAGGGGTTGCTTTTGATTGCCTGCAGTCAATGCTGTCTTTTTTACAAGCCTGAAAATGACTTGCACTCTTAACGTGAGCACTGTTAGAACACACCCTTTTGGAGGGTTTGGTGGGTGTTTGAGAGTAGGGCAACCAATGAAGACTAATAAGTGGCATCTTTTAATTGGGAAGAACAGTGAATTCACAAACACCACACCAAGACAACCCATTTAGAATTTGTTAGTTTAGACCATGCCTTCAACAAATAGTGGTAGTATGAAAGACTGTAGAATGTGAGCTGAAGTTCTGAGTGTCTGCACTAAGACCTAAGTCCACTCTCCTGTAATGAACAGTGTTAGGTCTGAGATAACTGGGAAGAAATGGTGTGGTAGGGAGTGTGAAAACTTTGTCACAGAAAACAGAAGACAGAGATGGAAATTTATAGCATGTCAGATTCAAAGAAGATGGTTCAGTATGGTTGTCTTCCCAAATGTTTGTTTTGTGATGAAATATCTTCATATGTAGCATGTTGTTATTAGCATATTGCTGTTTGGCTAAATCAAAGAAAGAAATGTATGGCATGTGTGCTGCAATACTGCAGGCACTGAACCTGATTATAAAATGACGTCAATATCATGCACTTTCTATTTGACTGCTTTAGAGTCTCTCTCTCTCTCTCTCTCTGTCTCTCTCTCTGTCTCTCTCTCTCTCTCTCTTTCTCTCTCTCTCTCTCTCTCTGTCTGTCTCTCTCTCTCTGCCCATCTCTCTTTCTGCATCACTTTCTCTTGAGTGCCAAAGTTATAATGAAGGCCTGGTTATTCTATATAGCTCTCACTTTGGACATGGTGGTGACTGCTCCTCATAAACCTGACTACTAGACTGGGGAGTCCAACAGGAGGAGACTATAAAAGTAGTAGCTTTTGTATCTCCAGTTTGGATTCATTCTACCTTTAATGTTTTTGAGCCTGTCATTTTTCATTGTACCATTCTTGCATTTACCATTTAGTTAACCCAGCCCAGTCGAGCAGGATGGCATGATTGGTTTGGCAGAGCAGATTAGTGTTCTGAATGCTCTTGGACAGGTGTTTGGACAGGGAAGCTCTTATGTGGATTTAAGAGAGATTTCCTGTTAGAGGCCAGGTGCTTGTTTGATTTTCAGATGCGAGTGGAGCTTTGTTGTGTGAGCTGGAAACAATCTAACGCAAGGCATAAGAAAGACTAGACAGGAGAAGGAGAGGGCATGGAACAGGTGCTGAACCTCTCTGCTCCACAGACGGGCTTTCCTCCACAGGAGGCGAAATATAAAATAAAACACTTGACCAAAACATCTGGCTGTCTGTGTACTCTTCTATTTGAGACTCAAAATTGATTTTTTTTTTTTCTGAAGAAAAAATAAAGACAATTAAGAACTTTCTTTTTTCCAGGACTGGAACAGGTGCATGTTTGTGGAGAACATATCTCTGCACAAATCATCATTTTTTGAATTTACCCAAAAATATGTGTAGCTTAATCTGAACCATATATAGCCATTATCCCACTTAGTTAAGCATATAATTTGCTTGTTTGTTTATTTTTCCTTTGTTGGTAAACCACTGTTAAGACAGGACTGTCTATTTCCACTAAAACCTGAAAATATGAAACTGTAGCCTCTTTGAGAACCCAAAGAAGCCACAAAAGTCTGGAAAGGTCTGCTCTATCCCCTGAAGGCAGAATGACTAGATGGAGAGGAGCAGGCCAACAGGCTTGAGTCAGCTGCAATGACACCTTTGAATTTGTTTGTTTAAAGGAGAGAGGCCAAACAACATGAAACCCCTGGCTAGCAAGTATGCCAGCTAGCACAATAGCTAATTTAGTTGTCTGGTAATCAAGTTGAAGTTTTAATGAGTTACAGTTCACATTACCTTAAAATGTATTAAAATCACAGATGGACTAGCTATTACACTCGCTTGCAATACAAAATACAATTTAATCAACAAGTTTCACGATGTTCTACCTCTTTCCAATAAACACTGCATTACTGCATGTTTTGGAAGCTGGGAGTTTCTTTACAGCTTTTTAGCCTGGGTTTATTTTTGCTCATGAAGCCTGTTGCTAATAGTTTTATTTAAAACTTGGACTGACACCCAGAGACTGAAGACTCAACCCAGACCAGCACCCATAGACTCGAGACTCAACTAAGACTCACATCCAGAGACGCAAGACTTATTAAACTTTTAAAAACTAATACCCAGACATTCTTGACTCAACTTGGACTTACACCCAGAGACTTGAGACTCAACTTTGACTCACACTCAGAAACTCAAGACTCAACTCAGACTCAGACCCAGAGACTCAAGACTTATAATCCTTATAAAACTCGTACCCAGACATTCGAGACTCAACTTTGACTCACATGATTTGACTTGTAAACAACTGTAGATGACTGCAATGTCAAAGACTTTTATTTTTCATTTTTCTTGATTTTCATCTCTACAATCGTTTATACAAGTATATGGTAAGTTATCTTCAGAGCTAACAAGAGATACAATTTTCCTTCTAGTCACAGAGAGGTTAGGCTGTTAAAGTCCAAATCTACTGTTTATATTTACCTGTTTCTTAATCTGTAGATCAAAACAAAGTTCTCTTCTTTCTGAATTGCAAATTACTTTCTAAATAGACACTGGTTGGCAATTTTCAATTCAGCATTTTGTTTTATCTTCACCTGAACTGGGCATAAAATTAAAACCAAGTTGTAGCCCATGAAAAGCTGTGGCAAATCCAAGGCTGGCAGCCTGCAATCCTTTAATTAAAAGATCATGATCAACAGGGCTGAGAGTTAGGTCATTTGCTTCCACTGAGACTGCTATAGCAGTGATATGACCAGATATGAAGTAACATTAATATTTGTCAAACGGTCGGTTATTTTGTAAGAACAGTCGTAACTGAAGTTTAGCTTCAGTTAAGTGTGCTGGTGAAATTAGTGTACTATGTCCCAGAGCAGTAGGCTTTTTCTGAACCTTTTAGAGGCCAACATAAGTGCAACATCACGCATTACTGCTTCCCCCTGTGAGCTATGAGGGAGAAATGGTGAGGCATTTGTGGGGAGAGGAAAGGTTAGCTGGCTTGTGAAATAATTGGTCCAATTTGGGCCTGAGCGCTGGCATTTTGAAAGTATTGGAGCTACTTTGGGGACTTTGCGCCTTGCGGTTGTGTAGCTGTAAAAATGGCTTTTAAGCTAATGGGATATTTTTGGTGTAATTGAAATTATATTCTTTGCATTTTTACTTGTTTTGAATTAATAATAAAGCCATTCAAGTATTCTGTTGGATGTGTCCTGTCAGATACATCATTTAAATTCGGCCAATGCTTTTTGCGTTGCTCATTTTCTATATTGCGGTTATGTGCTGTACCTCAAAGGGACCCATAAGTCTCTTTTTACAGCTCTAAACTCATAAAGAACTGGGCACTGGACCAGTGAGGGAAAATGTACAGAAAGTAGTTTATTTGTAACATGGTTGCTTCCATTGCCAGCGAGGTGGTGGGTGGAGGGAAATGGGCCACAAATTGCCAAGTGCATTCTGAACAAATTGGAAATGTTGGGTAAATTATCCCAAACCTATAATCAGTCAGCAGTGGCTGGTCTCGGGGGTTAGCAGGTGGATAGCTCATTATACGCTCACCTTCTCGCTGCCCTTCGCATTGTGCTCGTTTTGGCTTCCTGGCAGAAGCGCCCAGCATTCTGTCTCTTTATTCTCCAATGCTGAGAACAGCTGGACGATAGTTCCAGTCTATCCATTCCAGTGTTTCAGTGGGAACCCAAATATCTTTTGTCTTATGAAATGACCAAATAATTTAAAAGATGCTATTTGTATTTCATGCAGCTACCCACTTTTCTGCCAAACCCTTTCAGATCTCCATACAAAGAGCTGCTTGCACACAAAATGTTTCAGTAAACAGAATTTTCATACTGTATATTAATATATTTATGCTCTTACATCAAAATAGTAATCATATCAAGGTGTCAGTAAATCTGCATCAGCAAAGAAATACATCAGCATGGCAATGCCACTTTCTCAGGATTAGAGAAGTAGGAACAATTCATAAAAACTGGGTATAGCCTTTTCAACCTGTGACATATCCTGTGGGATAAACAGTGCATGGGCATGATTCAGAAAGGAATGTTACTGGATGACATAATGGTATGTTATAACGGTCATGGTTAAATGTGCCTGGCTGGGGCAGGATGCACAGTTGAAACATCTGTAGACAAGAAGATCTGACAAACTCAGTCTTTATTGTCTCCCCAGTGACCCCATCTAACACTGTTTCCTGTGTTTGTGCCTTTACAGGAAGTCCTAATAAACTGGCATGGCATGTGACTGGAGGAACTGTGGGCTCAGCATGAGGAACTGAAGTGCGTGAGCAAGAACACATGCTCTTATTTGTTCTACGTGTACATGGGACTGGCATACTTGACTACTTGCAAGGTGCAGTGAAGCATAAAAACACTCCCAAGACCCTGTGGATTACACTGAATCTTATATAATGTAAGTGTCTCACAGAATATAAATGATGAAATAAATTTCTCACAGAATATAAATGATGAAATGAATTGAATTATACATCTGTCTGATTTTATGATCAGAAAAAAAATGAAACTGCTTGTTTGGTTTAGTCTCCTAAGCTGTAAGGGTTTGCAGTGGGCCAACACATCAATTTCTAAATCTCAAAAACACAAAACATAAATATTCAGCTGCATGCTAAAACTTTCATACAGCTAGATTCAGGCTGCAAGTTGCATGAAACCTAATTCAAGAATGAAGCATGAAGCAATTCAGGAATAACATAATGTTGCATGCAATATAATAAATGATTTCATTATTCTTTATTTCATTCCTAATTTCAAAATTAGCCACTAGCATTTCTAATATATTCCAGCTATATTGGTCAGTTAAATCATCTGTGATGTGTTATTTAGCCTACATTTGCATCTGTGTACCAATTTTATGTATATAGAGAGAAACATTAATAACCTAAATAAGTAGATTATGGCACAGTAGGCAAGAAAAACACCAGCACAAGCAACCATTCAAATAGCTGTCAAATTCATGTTCAATGGACAACTAGTAAGCTCAGCTAACTGACTAGTTAAAGATTTTATTTCAAGATGGCTGTTTTTGAACTGTTTCTACTAGCTAATTTAGCTTTGAGATTTTTAATGACATTAAGCCTTCACAGTTTTAATAATGTATAACTAGCTGTGTCTTGTTCAGATGCGGGAATAGTGACAAACCTTTTAAATGATGTTTGCTATAATTTATCTCTTTATAAATAAAAGATTGAAAAAACAATGTTGAAAGAGTGTTATTTTGTGCTTTCTAGTTGGTATTGATTTGAATGAGTTTTGAATAAGAATAATGTAGAAATCATGAAATGAGTAAAAGAGTGAAAGTACTTTCTAGGGAGTATTTGGTAAAATAATCCTATTAAAGTTTAAGAAAAGGCCATCTCTTGTCTTTGGTTTAAGTGGTTAAACTGCCACAAAGGCAATTAATCAGAGCATTTGTTCTTTCACAAATGTACTTCAATCTTACTGAGCGGACTAAATGTCTTTCAGTGTGTGTGTGTGCACATATATGTACGTACATGCTGCATATCAAGTTCATCAAGGCCATTTGCAACTGAATAGCCTGCTTTCTTCTGAAATATGAGACGTTCTTAAGAGACGTGTCTTTGTTGGTAGTGTGATGAGGGCAAATCAACCAAATTGATTTCGGGGAGAGAGAAGCAGTTTTCTTCTTTCCATCTTCTTCAAAGAGCAACTGAGACCACCGAGTGTATGGTTTGTTTACCTCAGTCTCTTTTCTTCACCACCCCCCTCTGTCCATTCTGTCTGACTTCATTCTCATACAGGTCAGGTCCAACACATGGAACCACCATAGTAAAAGCAAGCCTTGTACTCTCACACTATAAGTTTGACATTTTACACCCGCAGTTAAACGTCCTGCCAAACTTCTACAAAAAAAGTCACACCACGTACAAAACCTTACATAAATAAATACGACTGATTTAATAGAATATGGATGAAGACCCATTACTAGCCAACACAGTCAGCATGCATCTAATAATGATCTGTGTGATCAATGCTAACAGTTTTAAATTCCTGTATTTTTATATAACAAATATTCAAGATTCAAGATTCAAGATTCTTTATTTGTCACATGCATAGTCATACAAGTTCAACACACAGTGAAATGTATCCTGAACCGCTCCTTTTTGACTGTGCAAACATTATAAACAATAAGTAAATTTTAAAT
>JBBPCZ010000007.1:7440277-7453603 GCA_037974445.1 Brycinus macrolepidotus
CACTAATCAGTACCTCATAAAGCAGAATGAGGTGCTTGTGTAGGAATTTAACAGACACTGGCATGGAATGGTTATCAGACTCATAGAGATGCTGATTCAAAATTAAATTGCAGTGCTCTCTTATTTTTTCCAGAGCTGTATATAAGTGACATGCATTAGAAAGAGAGAGATAAGAAAAGATAGATTAAAAGATGAGCATGGAGGGCCAATTTAGATATCTCTCTTCTTTTTCTCCACCTTCATCTCTTATTCTCCTTCTGACATTTTCCATTGGCAATGGGTGGAGTCTGCAGCTGTCAGTCAGAGAGAGCAAGAGTGTAAGCGAAAGGCAAGCAGCCACTGCTTTCTTTGGCCCGCTCGTCTTTGTTTTCTCAGCTGAAGCCGCAGAACAGTCTGGAATAGATGCGGCCAGACCACGAAGGATGGGCCCCCGGTCTCTGAGCTTTGTCTACCCTCTCTCCCCTGTTTGAGTTTCTGGGAATTCATATTAAGCAGAAAAAAGGCAGACATTTACTGTGCTCCAAAAATGTCAGTTCTGAGATAATGGGGGTTGATGTAATCATTTGTCAACCACATACGAGAGCAAGATGGAGAAATGATACAAGGGCTTTCATTCTCACTCTCATTCTCATTCTGCTGTTCTCCTCGCCTTAAAAGACGACAACAACAATCCTCGGTCCATTGTTTGTGCTGACAGCTGATGAAAGGCCGCTACGGATGAGAGGAACGCTCTTCGCAGTATCAACGCTGCAGCCTATTTTGACAGTTTACTCTTTTAAAGCCATTAAAGTGCAAATTGGTGGGTGATGCAGGATAGAGATGCACCTGTTAACCATATGTCCATATCAACAAGCATTTATTCTGCAGTATAGTATGTTTCCCCCGAGTATTACCCTGCAAGGGATGGCCTTCTTCATCAGTGTCTAGACAGTCGGTTTGTTGCCTTGTTTGTTTTGTTGTTGTTGTTTTGGGGTTTTTTTTGGTGGCAATGGGTTAGCTCAGCATGCACCTGCTTTCATGTAACTTTAGAAGCAGCGCTTCTTCCAGCATCTTCTGTCTTTGATTAATTTCCTTCAAAAAGTGCAGACTGACATATTTAGTGAGAGGGAGCAGAGAGCTCTGCCTCAACCTCATTGATGTTCTCTTTGAAAACCATGTAGCCTAAAAGAACCTGAGAGGAAATAACAGAAACGAAGAAAAAAGGAAGGGAAAAAAAAACCTGAGAAGTGAATTAAAAGAATTTGAGATACTGTGAATAACCAGTCAGTGCTCTTGGAGTACAGAGTGGAGTAGTGGTGAGAGAGAGAGAGAGAGAGAGAAAGAGAGAGAAAGAGAGAGAGAGAGAGAGAGACAGAGAGAGAAATAGGACTTCATAAAAGAAGTGGAAGAAACTCAAAGCAGGGAGTGATGGAACGAAGGGTAATTATACTGAGAGTCAAAAATAGGGAGTAAATGAGTGAGAAGGTGATTCATTGAGGGCAGAGGGGGTGAGAATGGCCACATCAGAGTTAGATGAGACTAACTTCTAGAGAGAGAGTGCCAGACTGGAGCAGAAAAAAATAAAAGATGGTGGGAGAAGAAGACAGAGATAGGAGAAAGACAGAGAAGGAGATGAAATGTGTGTGTGCGTGCACACACGCGCTTGTGTGTGTGTGAGAGAGTGTGTGTGTGTGTGTGAGAGAGAGAGAGAGAGAGAGAGAGAAAGAGAGAAAAAGATAAAGAGAAACTGAGACAGAACGAACGAGACAGACAGACAGAAACAGAGAGAGACAGAACAAGATAGAGAGAAAGAGAGACGGAGAGGGAGAGAAAGAAAGAAACAGACAGAAACAAAGAGAGAGAAAGGAAAAGAGAGAAAGACAGACAGAGAGAAGCCAGAGGGAAAGTGAGAGTGAGACAGAGAAAGAGAGAGAGAGAACTGTAGCAGAGAGTGAAGGAAAGTTGAAGCTGAAACTTGTGCAGGAGAGCAGGAGAAGGAGGAGAGAAGTTAGGGAAACAGAGGTAGACAGATGGGAGGAGAGAGGAAGAGAAAGAGGAGGAGACATAGAAAGAGAGAGAGGAAAAAAGAGAAACATGCTTTCACTTGAGGAGTCCTCCTGAAGTGGCAGAGGGAAGAGCAGCTGTGGCAGCAGAATAAATTTCAATACTGATCCAGTTTAATAAGTAACTCAGTGAATCAGAACACCTGCCCTGCGCTTCTGCGTGACTCCACATGAATGTCTGACTCCCAGGAGCTGATTACAACCACGTCTGAAGAGAGAGAAACAATCACATTCAGCATTGTGAGCTCAGACTGTCTGTCAGCAGGGCTGAAACTGGCCATCAGCGAAGGAAGAGAGAGAGAATGTGCCAAAAACAGTCTCCGCTCTGAGCCACCAGCTGAGCCCATAGGCCTTCACACGCACTTAGATACTAAACAACTGAGCAGAGCGGGACTGAAAATGTAATAAAAACAAACACACAGATAAGAGCTTACATGAGTGTATGTGGGTGTATGAATGAGAGTATGCTGTACCATATTGTTAATCAATGGAAGAACATGGTGTGACCAACCAGAGATGGAGACTTGAGTCAGCTGTCGACTGACTCAAGAGTCCAGATTCAAGATTCAAGATTCTTTATTTGTCACATACACAGTTATTCAACAACAATGTGTTGTGAAATGTGCCCCTGAAACGTCTATGAGACTGTGCAATATAGTAACAATGAATTAAAGAGAATTTTAAAGCTACAACTAAGTAAAGTGGCCCCTTATAGTCACGCATGAACACACCACAGCACACAGTGCAAACAGTGTGAAATTCTTTCTCTGCATTTAACCATTCACCAAGTGAAGCAGTGGGCTGCCACCAACGTGGGGGCCCAGAGAGCAGTGTATGGGGACGGTACCTTGATCAAGGGTACCTCAGTGGTGTCACTAGCAGTCCTGGGATTCAAACCCACGATCTTCTGATCTCAGGGCGAACTCCAAGAAAAAGGCAGAAAAAAAATATTTTCAAATAAACATTACAAGTGTAAACAAGACTGAAGTCTGCAAATGTAACTTGACTTGAACTCTAAACTGATAGCTCACAAATTTGAGATTCAGTTTGAACCAAAAACCTTATTCCCTACCAGTTTTGATACAGTAATGAGTAGCAGCCTCAGGTTTGATACAGCTGATGTTCTTCCTCTGTTTCCAGTGGCGTCAGGTTTGATATGGTTGCAAATATGACTTCAAAGGATGAGGGTTTCATTACAGAAAGACCTCCAGTCTGATGGACAGAATGAGGAGCAGTAAGTAACTTGTCAGCTAGTCTGAAATTTTAGCAGATTTCAGAATAAGTTCCTTTAAATCATACCAAAACATCAGCTGTTTTTCTAATAGCATGACATCACCTTCTGTACAAACTACAGACTAACCAACCATTTCAAAATATTTTGCCTCTCTCTTTTAAACACCACATTTACTTCATGTACTTCATTCAGTTCTGCCAGACTGAAAGTTGTTCTGTAATGTAAGGCTGAGCCTGACAGGTTTCCTTTTGTTGCCTGCAGCTAACATCAAAGCTAAACTAAATCTCTCTACTAGTGACTCAGCACATCCACAGACTCAAGACTCAACTAAGAACCTCAAAGACTAAAAACTCGACTCAGACTCAGACCCCAGAGCCTCAACTCAGACTTGGACTCCAGAGACTCGAGACTCAACTTGGACTCCAAAGACTGGACTCATAAATTGACTCAGGAGCATCTCACTGACTACTCATGTGTAAAAAAGTACAACAGAAATACTGCAGATTTAAGGAACATAGAGGGTTGTTCTCTATGTCTGCTCATTACATATAAGTGGTCTTAAAAAAGTTATATTTCATTTTTACATGCCTTTATGCCTTAAAACTTGCACACACCAAAAAAATACAATTTACCAAACCTAAGGGAATTTTTTAAGATGTCACAAATTCCCTTGCTATAAACTTACGTTTCAGCTGACACTTTTATCTATAGCAATGGTAGGTTAGTGTAGTCTAACCGTTGCTATCTAACCATCCCAACAATAGGATTTGCTATGGCTGGTCCCTTAAAATTGTGGTCCCACAGGTGGGATTCAAACACAGCATTAGAATGTTCAGTTTCAAACAATGACACATATGTCAGCTTTAATTCTATTTATTCATAAAAATCTGTTCATTTATTCTCCATAACACAGCGTGACCTAAAACATGGTGACCTAATTCACACCTGTGGTAGTTGACGTAAGTCAAACCAGTCTTTGTATGTTTAAAGGGTGCACTTATAATCCTAATGGACTTTAGAAGGACATATAAAATACAACATTTCTAACTGATGCCGCCCTCAAAATCACATCAGGGAGACGTTCCGCTTTAATTCTGGTTTAAAATGAACTTGCCTAATTTGCGCTGTTGATATTTTACACTGCATGAAATGCACCAGGCACACTGCATTCAGCAGACTAGCCGAAGTTTAACTACTCAAAGGGCCACCGGCACCAGCTTAGCCTCATAATGAGTATGTTAATGATGCCTCAGTAGACAATATTAACATACAACCATCTCACCAGCTCTGTATCACATTTCAGTGTAACATTATACACACATGGATCCTCCATGTTAATATCTTTTAAAAGTAATTTTTAAAAATACTTTATTTTTGTAAATAAAGTGTCACTACTTTATTAAAACGTGACAGAAACAGAAAAGTAAGTAGCCATGTAGAGTCAGTTCCTATTCTGTTCTGCAGATTATGTGTAGTCTATGCTGCATAGCGATCATGTCCTAGAAGTGCGGCTACTCACACACTAAAACAATTTGCTGTAGGTGAACCACTGGAGACTGACAGGACATTCCTGTGAAAAGGTTCATTCTGTACTGTTGCTCTGCCATTGTGATGCAGCAGAAAATAACCATTAATATCGCCATCATGAGGAAAAGTGTTATTAACTGAGACTGAAAAGCTGAAGAGATGGTTACATGTAAATGTGTTTGTGATTGTCCAGGTCCAAGTCTGGTTCCGAGCTCCTACTGAACGAGCCAAAGGCTTGGAGGAAACTGGAGGAAAAAACCTTGGAACCAAAACTCAGAAGAACTCGTCCTCCTCTGGTCAACACCGTAACAGTGCTTTAATGGTAAACCAAACCCTTTTTTTCATCAAAATGTTTTCCATGGTTTAGGCCCTGTAAGGAGTATCATGTGGTCCATTTATTGATCAGTGTACTTTACATGTGCTCTACAAACATACTCCACGTTTGCAAGGCTTAAGGCACTTTTCCATAGGTATACAGGAACTGAGCTCTACCTAACCTGTACTGCAACGGCACGGAAGTTGTAGCATGCTTTGATTGTCCATTGTATCTTAACCCGGTAACAGTGTTTCTGACTTGTTGGCAGAACCACACACCAATTGCTCATGGATGAATCGAACCAAAGACATATGGTCTTGTTTGAGTTTTTTTTATTTTTTCTGGCATTGTGTAGTCATGTGATGAATACCTAACCCAGCTAACTTGGTCCTGGTACGCCTTTGCATTTCTCACAGCATTAGAAAACTTCCACTTAACCTTCAGCCCGTTGAGCAGGGCCATGACAACACGGGTCCAGCTTGAGTACGGGTCCCTTTATTTATATCAGAATAGAGGCTAGCAAGGGAGATCTCTTGTCTGAAGTTTTGTGAAATCTCTGCCAGGTTGTTTGTGAGAAAAGAGTGCCTCCAAAAAGAGAAACAAATTCAACAGTTAGCTGTTATGGTCCCACAAACACCAGCGATGTTAAATAAATTATCACCAGACTATGGCATCAAATGTATCATTTTAATAATTAAACGGCAATGTGTCACTGAAACCATGTACCCTTTTGCTCTTCAAAAGAAATGCTCTGTTGCAAACAGTTTTGCTGTTGTCTCACCTGAAACACCTCTGAGCAGTGATCTTTTATGCAGGGGCAGTTTTGGCAGCAACTATGTGTTCCCGAGAAAAAAAAAAGTTGGATAATGTATGAATCAGTAATGAGCCGAACAGACTAATTGTTAAATGATTGATAAACAAATGAATAAATAAACAAGTGCATTAATGAGAAAGAAAAAAAAAACATCAGAAAATCAAAGCAGAAAGAGCATTAATTATCTTGTGAGGATGTTAATGCAGCAGTAAGCAGAGGGAGGCTGAACAGGAGAGTACAGCTGCTGAACTCCAGAGAGGAGAATGAAGATGGTTAATGAGTGCTGGAGGGGTGAAAGTGTACAGAAACGCACACTGCGTCCTCATTCACATTCACTTCTGATCCCGGATGATTCCAAACCCTGTCCCTCTATTAAAGGAAAAGGAAAGGGTAGAAAGGGATTGCTGTATAGCAGACTAAAACTTCATATCTGGGTTACAAATGAACTAAATATCTCAACAATGCCCTGTTATACATTCCAAATTCCCATCAAAATCTCTCTCTTGTTTCCCTAAAGAAGCCTTTAATACATAGAGCCATCTTCACAATTAAGATGTTTGAAGAAACATTTTAAGTTTACATAACCTGTACACAATGTAAATGTTCTATGGCAAAGTTTCTTTCCCCTAGAACCATACATTTATTTTTGGGAGTGTTTTTCAATCATGGAATGATCCCATCTGCGTCACTAAACTCATTTGCCAAAGACAACGAGGTTCGCTAATGAGGAATTCTAATTAATATTCTCATTACTTTCTTATAATTGCCTTCACTCTGTGATTATGGTGCAGGAGGGTATGGCATGCAGCACTCTAGATATGAGATCAAAGCTTGGTTATAGTCAAACTAAGTCTAGTCACAGCCTAACTCTGCTGTCATGCATCATTACAGAGGATTTTATTGATAAAGGGATATGACTCACACATTATAACAGTGAGTTTCATGCAAAATGTGATGGACTTATGTGACTGTTAAAGTTTTTCTTTTTCTTCCTTTTTTTTTTAATTTTCACTGATTTTTGGTTAACAATATCAGATATAAATGTTTCTGTGTGAATGGCCAGTCTTTTTGAAATATTGTAGGATTGTTACTATTTACCAAATTTCAAACAAATCAGCCGTAAGATCACTACACAGCCATCACTACAACCTCTGCTCCTCTGACATGGTTTGGTCTATCTTTGAAATTTAGTTTTTCCTTAAATTCATATATAATCTTTACAAAGTTCAAATGATCCAATCGTTCAACCTCTTGCTACTTGGGCCACTTCATCTGTTCTGCTTGGACCCCACAGAAAGTTATCATTATAATTACTTAAATTTAGGGTTTGCTGATGAAACATATGGAAAAGACTATGGGAAATATAGAATTGGCCTAAAGAGTACAATAGAAAAGAAAAATAAAGAATGATTATTTTGGGCCAAATATGGCACTGCCAATGGCTGAATTCACCACCAAACCAGTACTTTTAGTGTTGACTCTGAAAGTAAATATTAATTTATTGACAACTATTTACCTAGCTAATGTTTACTAACATGGGGTAGCTTACTAATGTTACTCTTGTTATAATGATAATGTAACCCACTAGTTTCAGAGAAGTTATTGTTTCTAGACAAGTTTCTTAACTAGCACTACAACATAAGATGGGGCTATAGTTTGTTCAACACATCCCACAGATGGTCGATCAGATTGAGATCTGGGGAATCTGGAGGCCAAGTCAAAACCATGAACTCATGTTCCTCAAACCTTTCCTGAATTTTTTTGCAGTGTGGTAGGGCTCATTATTCTGCTGAAAGAGGCCACTGGTTTTCACTGATTATAGTTCAGCATTCAACACCACTGTCAAACTCACTGTCAAACTCTGAGACTAAACTCTGTTCTGTGCAGCTGGATTCTGAACTTTCTGATGGGCAGACCCCAGGTGGTGAAGCTGAGAAGCATCACCTCCTCAACACTGATTCTCGGCACCGGGGTCCCCCAGGGCTGCATGCTCAGCCCCCTCCTGTACTACCTGTTCATGCATGACTGCACAGCCTCTGATCTGCCAGCCTTGCAGAACCTTTACCCTCAGTGGTGTAAGAAGAAGGCCCACAACATCTTAAAGGACCACAGTCACTCTAGCCACAATTGTTCTCTCTGCTGGCATATGGAAAATGCCTCAGAAGCATCTGGTTAAGAACAAGCAGGTTCTGAGACAACCCCCTCCCTCAGCCACACACACCATAAGACTAATTAACCACTGAGTTTAATTTATGCATAGCATGATTAATAGGAATGTAAATATGCCTCCTTGTCCGGACTAGTTGAATGTTTGTAATCCAAAGCATTCACAGAGGTTTGGCCAGACATAGATATCTTCTTCTCTGAATAAATTTTATTGACAGCTCCAAGAATGTGAAGAGAATTTCACCAAATATTACAAAACGTCTTCTGACTTAAAATCAATGACCTCACCTTTAATGCCAAGAAATTAATCTTATCTGATAGAAACCAATACAAGATCTTTTACAAGAAGTTTTAGGCTAAAAGACACATCTAACACCTTACCAGTGACATTAAAGAAATCTTATCTGAATGAGGCAAAATACTTCACAAAGTTCAGATGCTCAGACTGAGGTGTCTGCCAGTGAAAGAATCCATGCAAAAGACCAGGGAGAGAAATGTTATTTTGTAAAAAAAAAAAAAAAAAAAAAAAAAAAAAGGAGTGGGGCTGGATAGGAGGAGCCTATAACAAGCAAGAATGAAGGTATACCCTCTGAGGGTATGGAGATGAATAGAAGGAATGTGTTTCAAGAAAAAAGACAGAATGAGTGGGGGTGAAGCATAAAAGAGAGGGAGAGAAAGAAATAGAAAAAAAGATAACAGCATGAACTTTCATACACCCACCGCTGTTGACACCTGTCACCATCAGCAGAATGACTGGGAATAATATTGCGGGGTCTTCATGAAAGAACAGAGGTGGATTCAGATGTTGATTCTCTTTTCATCTACAAGTTGAACTGCATGATGTGGCACTAGCAGGAAATATGAATAAATGGAAAATTAACTTTCCAGAATTAGCCCCTATGGAGAGACAAATCACTAAAAGCTATTAACCCTTAGAACGCGTGCAGCCCGGATCTGTGACGGAAGTGCAAAAAAATGGGAAATTGTCGTCAAATTGTCGTTAGTTTCTTATATGGAAGTTCCCCCGGTTTGTGTTGATGCTCGAGGTGTCAGACATCATGCTGAGCTTTGTTTGGTGCTCCTATGTCATGTAGAACCAAAGTTATTGTAATTTTAAAAACATGAAAAATAATAACCGCTACTGGGGTTTTAAAAATGGCATCACACGCAAATGCCCATGAAGAAAAAATGCCTACATTTATTTTATTTTAGGTCTTAAAAACAAACAGAAAAAGCACAAGATCTTTGAACCCTGGAGAACTTTCAGGAAAGTTTCCTCCCACAAGTGGGTGGGGAAAACCCACAGAGGGAGGGGGAGGTCCGGAGAGTGGCCAAGCGGCGGCATGCCGAGCGAAAGAGAAGCAAACGGCAAACGTGTAAGAGAGCAAACATCGGTTTTAGACTGTTTTACACTGTTTTTATTTGTTGAAATCAGATTTTACTAATATGCTCTGAGTTCTAAGGATTAAAAGAGACTAAATAGAAACACATGTAAATGAATACTTCTACGATGAACTGGTAAGACATGACTCATCTCCAAGCCAAGTGGCTGAGATGACAGCCTGTAAGGCCACGTCCGAGGCCTGCCAGCTCACCACCAGCCTGTGCCATCCCCAAACGCCCTCCTGTGCCATCTCCAAATGGCATGTGTTATGCAGCGGCCTGCTCCCTGATGGTCTGATGATGGTGTTAGCAGGGGTCCTTCATCCTGCAGACAGCTCTCCCCAGGCAGTCTGTGAGCTGAGCTCCCTCCCATCACACAGTCAGGCAAAAACAGATGGGCCACCACTCCCCTCAGTTGGGCTCACAAATCACATCATCACAGAGGCCACCTCACATGGGCACTCTCACACAGACCCCCCTCACACAAGCACACTCCATAAGCTCTGTCACACAGGCACCCTCAGCCAGACCTTCTCATCTAAGTACCCTCAGTCAGGCATCTTCTCTCATGCACCCTTACACAGGCTCCATCACGCAGTTCTCCTCTTCCAGGAACCTTCAACCAGGCACCATTAGGCGGGCATCCTCACACAGATACACTGATACAGGCTTCCTCATCCAAGTACCCTCACGTAGACCCCTCACATAGACCCCTTCAACTAGGCCTCCTCACACAGGTATCTTCATGCAGGCACCCTCACATTAGCATCATGGAGAAGTTCCAGTCCTGGCAAGAGAGGAGAGGGGTTGCAGGTAAGGTCTAGAGATGAATACTAGTGTCAGTGGCTATTTTGGGCTTGTACTCTTTGGTTGTTTTCTAAAGAGATAACAAAAACATTACAGAAGAATTATAGAAACTGATAGTTTAATGCAATTGTCTAATACATAACTTAATACATGTCTAATACATTACATAACTTTAGTCAATTACATTGATCAGCCAAGACATGTTTATTGTCTGAAGGTTGCTTTTTTAGTTTTGCACTGGAGCAAGACTAATGCAGTTGGTAAATGATAGAAGCATCTTGCCACTGTATGTGAAAATCATCAAAAACTTGCCTTTAACTGTGGAGTTGTTAAAGAATCTCAAATAGACTCGCTTATGTGGTTTCATGTGGTGCTGTGTTACACTGTCTGACATACTGTTATATAAAGTTAAAGTTAAAATGTATTAATAAGCAGTCATGCAGTGAAACTACATTATCAAGTCTATTTGAAATTGCTTAACAACTTGACATGTTCGGAGGGAAAGTTTTGTGGTGATTTGGGCATGAAGCTAACTGGTGGGATATAAGCTTGTTAGCTACAGTAGCCGCATAGCTCCAGGTCAAAACTAATAAGCAAGCAGGCCTTAGCCAACTGACTGCATTTGATGTTGTGGGAAAATAGAATGAATTAGATTTTTTTTAAAAGAATAAGCTTTCAACAAGCACTGGATTTTAGAGAGAGTTCTAAAGACAAACAAGCATGGAGGGTAAGCTAGAAATTGCTGTCTCTTCAACAACTCTCCCCTTTTACTTTCTTGTGATCATCTTCCAATTACCTTCTCACAGTAAAGGGGTGAGATGGAGAGTAGGAGATTGCAGGGCAATGCTTACAAGTTGCCGTGTTACTACTACATTGCAAACACCAATGGATATGCATAGAACGGACAGACGAATTAATATACACTCTGTTCTTTTCCTTTGTATTTAGGAAGCATACAAATAGGCACATGGGTTTTGGGGAGTGTGTATATTTTTCCTTGCCTTCACTGCTAATCCTTCTGAAGGTCGACTAAGGTTATCTTTGCTCCTGTTCGATGCAAAGCTCTTCCCTCTGAATTCTGCACTTCTGTATTTTCCTGCTTTCATGTGCTCTGATTGTGTTTTATCTCTCTCTCTTCTTCTTCTTCTCTCTCTCTCTCTCTCTCTCTCTCTCTCTCTCTCTCTCTCTCTCTGTCACCATGGTACAGTGGCAAGCTGTTTTGCATTTGCTCTAATACACGGTGCATAAATATTGGATTAAATAAACAAATCCAGGGGCTAAGCACTGAATGGTATCGGAAAGTCGGCCCCCGGTGCCAGGGGGAATGCTACGGTAGCAGTCTGTCGCAGGCTCAGCACATGAAAAGAGAAAGAGAGCAAGTGAGAGAGAGGTGGAGAGGGAGAGAGGGGAAAGCAATGAAATGGTAGCTAATCCCCCCATAGCGTTATCTCCCAGGTGTTTTGCAAGCTGCTCAGTGTGAAAACTTTGAAACCAGGCCCGTGTTTCATCTGGAGTCTGGGGTCTTTCTCTTCTTGTTTCTCTCCATCACAAAATTTCAGACTCTACCTGCCAACTCCCCCTGACTACCGTGTCACTCTTGCCCAAAATTACCTTGCAATTGGTGTAATGGCTACCAATTAACATACGCACCTCATTGACAGAAAAGCTGTGGGTGAAATACTGTATGGCCAATGCCAAATATTGCAGTAAGAACACTAGTAACTATACACTGTGGTCCCTCCGGGACCTTTTGGCCTACCACATCACTGTGAATGATAATGGAGTGAGAGAAAACAGAAGACTATAATTTAATCATCTTGCCACAAAGCATATACCATGGAATCAGATGAAAGCAGACAGTTATCCAGTGATCCACGAAGCTCAGGCACCCCTGCGTGTGAATAAATGTGTCTCTTCCAGCCTTGATTCTGCAGTAAATGTCATCTCTGCCCTTCAGTATTTTCTGCAGCTGTGGGCTGTCGCGGTGAGCTTCAAAGCCACGCCAGGAGAGTTACTGCGTTCTAGCACAGGCCGCTGTGACTAAGTCTGTGGAGTGCCATCATGCATCAGGCCTCAGAAAAGACCAGAAAGAAGCTCACAGCTTCAGCCCTGAACTCCTGCAGCTTCTCTCTGCGCAAAATGACTAAGAGACAGAGGGAGAGAGCACTAGGCCTACTGCCCTACTGTTTTAGCCCAGGAGGGGTGACCTTTCGTGGCACTCACTGACATCTGCACTATGCCACAAACAGCCTGCAGATGCTGTAATTTATTGGTGGATGGTGTAATACATAGATACTGCTTTTATAAAGGCACTTCAAAATTGGTATCTCATGAGAGGAAACTCTGCCTTATTGTGCTTATGGATGCCCACCTGCCACCTACACATATTTCATGTTTGCTTTGAGCCGTTTTATGGGTTACTTTTCACTGAAAACAACAGCTTAGTAATGATTCAGACCCAAGCCATTCTCATGCAGTACACACTAACCTGTTTTCTCGATCTGAGCTAATCCAGTTTAGCCATTAGCCACTGTTTCCCAGAGAAAACTAATGTTTTTAGAATGTCCTCTTAAACTCATGTGTTGCAATGGAAAGGCAGATAAAGTCATAAATAACAGTCATAAACTCAAGTATGTTACCCAAGTTTACAATTTTTAAGGTATCACCAGCTAATATATTGTAATAGACTCAGCTGGAATGCCAGTCCAAGTTAGCTGTTTATATTTAATAATGAATTTTATGTAATAACACCCCTTTCCTGCACAGTTACAATTATACACTTTGATCACATCAGTATTAGCATCCTATATATTTTTGCATCTGGTTTCCTACTAACTTACTTTTCTCTTTTTTGTGTTGCTACTAACTTATTTAGATAATCTTTGCTTGATATTTCTTTTTGGTACATTTTTATAACATTGTAATTTTCCCCAAAGGTCTCTACATATATTAAATCTACATATATTAAAAATGAGCTCAGGTCGTAGATGCAGGGACAGGAAAATGGCCTGGCTGTAAAACAGGCTGGAGCTTCGAT
>JBBPCZ010000007.1:7454965-7479043 GCA_037974445.1 Brycinus macrolepidotus
CATACACACACACACAGTGGATCTAAGATAGAAAGAGCAATAGATTGACAGCGAGAGAGAGAGAGAGAGAGAGAGAGTAAAAGGAGAAAGAAGGATCAGCCAGTTCCCAATAACAACTATTAAGAGTTGTTCGAGTCCCTGAGGCTGTTGCTGAATTATGGGAAACTAAAGTCAGGCTTAATGAGATTCTCCATTTCAGTGCTTTCCTTCATTTATTGGTCAAATCCGATGGCTTACAGCAAGTCATGTTGCACCCAATGCATACAAACATGCTAGCTTTGTGTCACAGCCTTGTCATAGTATCATGCTGTTTGTCACACCAGCTCTGAAGTGAATACACCTCAGTCATTCTGCCTGAGATTACATTTATGTGAGGCTGAAATAAGACGCCTCTGACCACATTCAAGGCGCAAATCAAACTACAGGTCTGGGGAAATAGGGCCCTGAATTGAGAAATCACTTCTGTGAAACAATGCATCCACACATCAAGTGCTATTCCTATGTGTGTGTGTGTGTGTGTGTGTGTGTGTATGTGTGTGTGTGTGTGTGTGTGTGTGTATGTGTGTGTGTTGGTGTGAATAAAACATCCAAGTTTATCAGAAAGAGGGATTAGGCTGAGAGGCCAGGGACAGACAAACAGAGGCAGAGGTGGTGTGAAGGAGATTGGCATCAGGAGAGAGAGAGAGAGGAGATAAGCCCTCCTAGAGGAGTAAGATAAGACCAGGACTGATTGGATGGGTGTGGAGGGGGTAAACACACACATCCATGTGTGTGTGGGTGCAAGATAGAGGGTCAGAAAAGGGCGTGTCTACATTTAAGGTGATGAAATTTGAGCCCTGGTAAAGGTCACAGTGGATGATATTTGTGCATGTGCATGTGTGTGTGTGTGTGTGTGTGCAAGTATATATGCATGAGACAGACACAGGAAGAGTGAGGGATGTTATTGCACCATAATGTTTAGGCATGATCCTCCTACATACTGAAGCAGACTTAGTGCAAAACTTGTTAATGCAATGGATACAGAACTGGGTTAGTCACAAAAGGGACAGTCACCTGTGGATCTCCAGGCCAGTCTCTGTTAGAGCAGTCACCACTGGGCCACTCACCATCAGGCCTGCCACCACTGGGCTGGCCATCCCTGGGCTTTACTCTGATCTCATCTACCATCAGCCTATTCATGCCCATTGGGCCAGTTACCACTGGACCAGTTATCACTGGCTCCCTCACCAATGGGCCTATGCCCACTGGGCTCACCACCATCAGGGAAGTCACCACTAAGATCACAACCCCTGATCTAGTAATCTCTGGGCCCATCACTACTGGGATAATCCACAACCACTCACTTTTGGGTATATCATCGCTAGGCCAGTCACTGGGTCTATCATCACTGGACCAGTTACTATTAAACCAGTTCACATTAGGTCAGTCATCCCCATGTTTTCCTCTAAGCACAGTTCTCTGAAAGTAATGTACTAACTATGGAAGTCTATACTGCATAGTCATTGTGTCTAGCTTACCTCACCATAGTCACATTTCTGATTATACTGCCACCATTTTAACAAGCTTGATGGCCTTTGAACGTCCTAGACTTTTGTGGTCTCCTTCCAGCAGAATGGAAATAGCTACATCAAGCACAAAAACAGATTCATGTTAGCCCATGTCTTTGAATGTCACTTTTCAGTCATTCTTCAGCATATTTCCATTTACATGACAATAGCTTTAGTGCTGAAGGAATGTGAATCCTATTTTTGCAGAAGCAGCCCTGTTTGTTACTGTCTCCCTCTCCAGACTGGTGAAGGATGTTTGAAACCTTACAGTGAGTCTTTGCTTCACAGCCAGGAGACAGCTGAGTTCTGTGGTAATGGCCTGCTGCTCAGACCTTCACCATTGACCAGACTCGCTGAGAAAATGATCTGTGTGTCACATCTCTGTTTCCCAGCCTCCCTCTGGGGCTTCATGTTAAAGAGAAGTGAAAAGTTATGCCAAATTCTGCATGGTCTGGCTTGGAATGGAACACAGTCCCACCAATCCTCAAAGCAGAAGGAAAATAAAATCCAGAGAGCTCCAGATTTAGGAGTCAAACATGTGTGTTTGTTTAGCTCTTGATGTGCTTCCATGGCTTCCTTGAACAATTATCCATGTGAATCAATGCTGGGGAAAGGACTTTACCCAGGGAAAGTCAGTAAGGCCTGCAGTAAGATAGTGGAAGTCCTGCTAAATCCCATCTCACTTTCCATGAGCTGCTAATCTTCAAATCAATACAAATGTAGATGCCAGGCAGTTCCTCTTCGTCAGCCATGGAGAACAATAGAAGATGTGAATGTGAAGCGGAGAGTACCCGTTGGTATGGATGTGAAACTTGGAACATATAATCCTGGATTTGCAGTGAGACTCTCCCAATAATTTGAAGCTGAGCTGGAGGGGGGTTTGGAGCAAAACAAACAAATTGATAGAAATGCTGAGGACAACAGCCAGACAGAAAGCTTAAAGATCACCGATTGGTTTCAGTGCGGGATAGATGTGGAGACCATGAGTAATTGGACTGCAGAACAACAAATATGTTTGATAAGTATGGATCACTGCTAACAGACCCTGATAGAGGAGCCTGGAGTATTGAGGATCTGATCACTTTATGGCGTCATGTTGGAGACTGTTTTCTATCAAGAGCCTTGGCATGAGAAAGAGAGAGAGAGGGAAGGAGAGTGAGATTATATAGTGCTATGCTTATGCACGGAAGGCTCGGGCTCAACCACATTAAAGACTGGCTGGTCTCTGAGCGTTCTTCAGTTCAGCTATTCCCCTGGCATGGTAATAGAAGCCAGGCTGAGATGGCACACTGGGCAGAGAGAGGCTGTAAAACAAAAATTTCCAGTGGGGATTAAACAGAAACACCACATAAAATGAAATTGTGTTTCTACTGAGCAATTATTTGTTTTGGTACTTCATGTATCATTAACCCTAGGAGCAAATGTTGGATTTGCTATTACTATATAAGGTCCTACATTATATTGTCACTAATAACTGTGTAGTTTCACATTAACAATCCATGCATTAACAGTGTAACTCCTAGTAACAGAGACTGATGGGCTGCATTAGTACAGCTAATGTAAAAGCATGTGTATCAACTTTAGTTTTTTCTTTATGTAACTGCACACGGATCTTGACACCCATATCCGCAACAGCATATTTTCTCTATATAATCAAATATGTGTAATAAGGTGAACTGCTGTTTTTCCAACATGACTGTCCGATTGTAATTACCTACATTATAAGGGTATAAGTCAATTTTGGTTCGGGTTACCATGTCACAACACAAGTGGCCCGCATCAGATGAGTAAGTGCAGTGTTGATGCAAGTAAATGTTAATGTGGTGTAAAAAAAAACATAATTCAGGTGATTACAGACCTACTGTTACAATCTGTTGGGTAAAACAACAGTTTATGCAAATGTAATTACTCTCACATAAAATATACGTGTAATTGCATAAGAGTAAATAAGCTGTTGCACTATAAGTTACATAATTATTTATGTAGTTAGTACTAATGAATTACATTTACATTCTGTATCAGTAGGTTTCAGGTCTGCTTTTCTGACATTCTTCAAATATGTGGCAGGAATGTAAAAGATGTTTTTTTTTGATAAATAATACAACAGTAACAGTTCAAATTATAATATAACACCTACTGTGCTTGTTACGGTCACAAAGGTGGTATCAAGGGAAAAATTATAATATAATGTAAAATCTTTAATAATAACACTTCATAATTTTATTATGGTTGTCAATAACTAAACATTAAAAACTTGTAAAATGATTTTCCTCTTTAAAGAAAACTAAACATTAACACCTTGTAAAATGATTTTCCTCTTTAAAGAAAACTTGAATAAGTTGGTAAATTATAGTTTGCGGCTGCTCAAGTGGCTCAGATATCAGATTATTTCCTCAAACTAATGAATAGTTAAAGAGCCAATATTTGTGTGCAGTTAGCCTGGAATTTCCTTTGTTATGCTCCTCTGTTGTATACAGTAAAGTCTTTCTTAGTGTGTGCTGACTCCTATAATTAGAGTGGGCAGGGAAAGCATGTGGTGACTGGAGAGTGGAGGTCTGGTCATCTCACCCTGCAGCCAAACACAGTGCTCTGTTCAGGTAGCGCCATTTAAGCGTGGAGAGCTACTCGAGAGACCATTCAGACTGACCGCTCTTCTACTGCCTGAACAGCCGCCTATCAGGTTGTTCACCTCCACTTTCCACCTGCTGCTTTCACAAATGAATTGTGCCCTGGAAAAATAGATCTGATGACGAATTGCAGTTCATTGTTTAATAGACTAAATATGTACCAGCTTTGATTAAAAAAGGAAGCACTGCAGCATGTTTGTCTTATATTGTCACTGCCAGAAGAAAATTTGTATCTCTGTTTATTCTGTTACTGTTTATTTTTGTTACATGATGTGAAAACTCCTCCACAGTGGACCTAAGGAAATAGAAAATAACCTTTACACTGAAACTTATTTTTTTCCTTCCCCTGTAAAGGTACTGTGTTGGAGATATGAGGGTTGGCTCTGGCAGGACAGCAAGAAACGATTGGTGGTGAGCTGTGATCACCTATGACTCATTCAGTAGTACTGCATTGTGTAAGTATTTATTTTTCAGTGTATTAAAATGTAGTATATTTAGACCATCTTTTGGTCAGATTTGATGCCCTTTTTAGTATAACAGTTCTGGACTTGCTTAAATGCATGCAGTTACTGTACAGAGAGAAGAAAGTATAGAGAACCAAAACAGAGAGAAAAAAAAAAGTCTCTTGAAACTGTGTATGTATGAGTGTGTGTGTGTGTGTGTGTGACACTGAACTTTTAATATGTCATGATGAAATGTGAAATGAACCAAGAAATGTAATAAAAGTATTTAATAGATTAATTTTATGAGATTAATCATTACTTTATACAAGCAACCCACACATCTCTACTAAAGAAACAGTGTGCTTTGTTTCAAGGACCAACTGTTCATGAACAGTGAACATGCTGGGAGAGGAAATGTTACAATTTACCAGTTTTAGTTTTAATAAGCAGAGGGACTAGTTGTAACATTTGCTAGAAAGGTCTGGTATATTAATCCAAATGCAATTAGTTTAATATAATTTGATGTTCAAAACAGATGAGATTTTCAATTTTAATGAATACAGATTTGTGCATAACAACAAAACACCAGCAAATTTATTTCTGACCACAAAGTAGACCAACAATGACTGCACTAAATATATTTTACTTACATAACTCCTGCAATGTTTGATAAATATATGAATAAAATGTTTTTAACCTTTTAAAAACTTTGCAAATAGTTTTGTATTCACTATATTGCACCCTGGCCATCAGCTGCTCAGCTTCTCCCTTCAGGCAGGCAGTTCAACCAAATGAGGGTTTAAACAAATGGACATCAGAAAGGTTTCTTTCTTCATGCCATCACACTCGTGAACAACGTAAGCACTGTTTTTATTTTATTTTATTTGAATTCAGTATGTACAACCTCCTATCAGGCTGCTGTATGTGTAAATGTTTGCAGGAATGGCTTAAGGCAGTGTGCATGTGTGTTGCACTCAGGTTTGGATGTCATTTACTGTGTAACTGTGAAATCTTTTTTCTTTTCTTATGTAATATCATAATTGGCCATTAATGACTGATTCTGATTCAGATTCTGCTTCTGCTTCTTAAAGGAGAATACGGAGTTCTGTAATTACTAACCTCACTTTGTGGAGGTCGTACTTCAGCCTGTCTAGTTATTTCTATTGTGGCGAGTTATATTTTTCAAAGCAGTGGTGATAAAGGTGATTGTAATAAAATAGGTTTGAATAACTGCGACACACCACAGACTAACCTATATAAATCACTAACACAACAGTAATGTAATACACTTTAAAGCTACATAGACAGGTACAAACAGTGTGAGTCCTGAGAAATGACTGTCAGATAAATGACAGATAGATGACAGATGAAGTTGCGGTAAAAATATAAGACAGCATGTCCTACTTGATTCTGTTTAACTACATAAAACTCTGTGTTAAATTTTATCCTGCATTGTGGTGCCCCCTGCCCTGCACTTCCCTGTAACAAGTGAAGTAATCAGTGTCATATAAAAGGGTCAAAAAAAAGTTGATCTGTGAAACCATATGGGAGTGAGGACTGCAATATAAAGTGAGGACTGTATGTGTGGTAATAAACAATACCAATACTGTCTCCCTCACATTTATATAATACGAATTTAATGAATTACTCAAACAGTGTTAAACATGCATAGCTTTAGAGCAGAGCTCCAGATGTACAGCTCCAGACTGATTAACAGCACACGCCGGATTCATTATTTCATTTTTCCATGATTCCTTTCACATTATTCCATGCCATTTTAAATTTTTACACATTTGTTGAATCTTGGTTACTTGCTGTCACACTTTGGAACTATTTTAGTCATTTGATGTTTAGCAACATATGCATTCTGCAGAGAGGTAGGAGATTTACACAAATATTAAATATAGTTCAAATGCAGTATGATGACAGGTCTGAGTGAAATATTTGCATGCTTTGGCCAGGGGTGAACTGTTCGTCTTGGCGCTGAACTGAATCCTCTGGTCAGCCTTGGCAGGGAGCAGAGCGCCGCTAATGTTTGCACAGAGGCCTTGCGGGTGAGGCTCATGATGCTACGGGAAACTTAATAGTGTGATAACTGAGCAATCTCTTTCATATGGTGGTAATGACATATCGTTGATTGATTTAAAAAACAGCAATAAATTCAATTGCCTCTACACAGATTTTTTTAGTGAGTGAAATTACAGTCGATTTTCTAGGCCTTCCTTTGCTGACATCAGGGGGGGACTTTTCGTCTCAAATTATGTGGCACAGCGATTGATTGCAGGTATTGATAGAACAGGGAGGAGAGGCGAATGCGTTAGAGTTTGGTTAATTGGAGGGTTGAATTTTAGGCAAAGAAGCCAGCCAGAGTCTGATCACAATCAAGAGAAAATTATCCTAGTGCTAGCAGGTGCTAATACTCAGAATCCTGCGACTGCAACTGAGAGAGAGAGAGAGAGAGAGAGAGAGTTTGTATTGATTAGGTCTCCTCTTCGCCATCAGATCATACAATAGACTAATAAACCCCCAAGTCTCCTATAAACATCTGCATCCACTCGTCGGAGAAGAAAACGGCGTTCCAAATCACCCTCCTCTTTTGTGCAATCAGACCCCAGCTGAAGAACATCCTGTTGTCTGATTTGTTAAGGAGCTGTGGACTTTTCTCAAAGTTTTCTCAAGTTGCAGCCGGCAGATGGGAGTTATTCTTTTATTTATTGTTTTAGCGAGTGCGAGTCTCAGGCGAGGGGCTTGTTGCCAGGCCAAGGGTCTTCAATCTGCTTAATCAAGTGACCTGAGGAATGATTTTTCAGGGCTGGAGTGTGTCAAAGCACAACGGAAACAAAACCTCTGCTCCAGAAGTGCTGTTATGATCTAAAACAGCGGCCCCCAACCTTTTTTGCGCCACAGACCAGTTTCATGTAAAACAATATTTTCACGGGCCGGTATAGATACAACTAAAAGCAAAGTGCGTAAAAATACGAAGAAGCTCCCCAAAGACGTTTGTTTTTTACTAATTATTGCTAGCTTGTGGGCTAAATGTTTTGATGTACCGTATCACGTGACCGAGACGAGCATTTTTTTCAAAATAAAAGACTCAAAAATTAATAAAATATTTTTTAATTTTGTCTTTCTGTGCGGCCCGGTACCAAACGACTCACGGACTGATACCGGTCCACGGCCCGGTAGTTGGGGACCTCTGATCTAAAGAGTCAGTGATGTACTGACGAACATTCGTGACCTGAATGTTATTTTCTTGTGTGTTCTTGCTCCAAGCATGAGTTCAGTCACCTCCCATGCTACAGTGCCCCTGCACACACACACACACACACACACACACACACACACACACACACACACACACTTGCACATACACCCCAATGCTATTTGGCCAGCATCAGCGTTATCTGTAAAAGCTCATGGGCTGAGAATGTGCCTCTATAATTTTTATTTCTGTCTCTATCTGTCTCACACACAAACACACAGCGCAATGGACACATTGACCTTCTTCACAGAGCTTAAAGTGACACATCAGATCTAGATTCCTTCCCTCAGGCAGATGCTTCAGTCAAATAAAGGTTACTTTTCTTTTTTTAATACTTCTCACATGCCATTACACTCATGGACCATTAATATCCATAAGTAGTGGGTGTGGTGGTGCTACTTGGCACCAGTGTTTTCATAAATTCAGTATTTGACTTATCTGGCTCCTGATGTATTCTATACTGTATGTAAATACTTTTCTTATTTGAATAATGAATTCATATCTTTGTTCATTGTTACAGCAAGGCTGCCCAAAAAGTAGTCCCCAAGTCAAAGTTGGTCTATGAGGCTTTTATACACACTACCAGTCAAAATTTTTGCACACCACGGGTTTTTTACCACATATCCATTTATTTCATAAACTGCAGACCTTCCTGTTAATCATTGGAAAGTCATTGAGTGAACAACTATCAATGAAAATATGTCAAATAAAAGAAGTTTCTGTTATAAGATGAAAGAATCTGTAACAGTGCATGTCTGACATCCTATTAACTGGTTGTGTGGTGATACAGAGTCAAATTCTAGACTGTCCTTTAACTTTAAATGCACTCGTTAACTGTTTCATCCCACTGGCTGTCACTTAATAGCTTGTTAAATATCTAACAGTTGTCTGGTGACACACACTATGAATATAATTGTATACAGTGGGTTTTTGTAGGTCAGTAGTGTTAAATTAAAACATGTGACATTTTCTGGCTAATAAAGGTACTCAAAAGGTGAACATACTGTGAATGTATTTGCTAGCAAAGAATATTGAGTGCATTTTTAGTAAATGTTAAATGAGTACCAGTCAGTGTATGACTGGTAGTGTGTTTTATCTCATCACAAAATATGATTTTTTTTGTGTAGCTCCTGTGTGGTGCCATCATCTAAGCATTGGCCCCATAACTCAGTGGTGTCACAGCAATCTGTGACTGGGAGGTCAACAAAATAACCTTGTTTATGCGTTAGTTAACATTAAAATTGGCTGTAAGCCAACCCTCCAATCATGTGGTGACTAGCTGGTGAGGACTGGGGAAAAAACTGGATATAAAGTGCATCTGAGAGCAAACTGGAGAAAGCTTGACTGTATCATGATATAAACATCAGTGTTTAACATCTAAACACTTTGTGATCATGTTAGAAAACATGTTCTTTTCTTTTACACTGATGCTTATTTGATGTTAAGTGAAATTTACAGCTCAGCTAAACAATGTGACGTGTTTAAAAAGTGTTTAAAGCCCAAACATTTGGATAAAGAGTCTGTGTGACTGTATGGTTGTAACATTTTTATTGTTATTGTGTTACTGTGTATTGTGAGCTACTGTGTAAACCAAATTCTTTTTGTGTGCAAACATACTTAGGCAGTAAAACCAGGTTTTGATTCTGATCCCGAGGTTTTGAGATCAGAGGAGGATTGTGAAGTGGCTGGATGCTGGATTTTATCTTCTATGTGGAGCAAGAGGAGAAAGTCTGATGGAGATCTAAACTCTTCTCCCTGAGGACCTGCATGTTTTCTTTATTCACTTTGAACTTTGGTTCGATGAGGGCATTGATGATCTCCTCCTTTCAGTTGTGAGGTGTAAGTAAACACAGACAAACATGCATAACTCAGCACCAGTGTTCCATCACAGCTTATGCCTCAGCGGTATTTGTTGTTATTGCGCCAGCATAAACAATCCACCGCTGTTTCCTTAGTTCACACCTTCTCAATATGATGCTTATGCAGTGTTATGATGTGCCATACCCAGAGGATGGAAGCTAATGTTGTTTTTTGTGGGGTCTGCAAGATTTCCATAAGGTGCCCAGGGGAAGTCATTATGATGCATCCTCCTCTCACTACCCATCAATCTGTAATTAACATATGCAATTCAAATAACTTTCTTTGGCCTAGATCTAAAGAGTTATTAGTCCACACAAACACAACATCAATAAACATATTGTAAATATTTTTTGGTCTAAATAAACAGCACTAGTCCATCGTTGGTGTATAGGCAATGAGTACTAACTAATTACATTTACTTAGGTATATCAAATTTAGATAAATATTTACTTTCTTCAGTATTAAATAGTTTTATTTCTTCTCGAGAATATTTGTAAGGAATGGAATCTACTTTTTCTACTTTTTAGTCATTGGCATTTAGTCAGGTCTGGGTTATTTGGCTTATTGGCCTCCTAATATTTCTTCAGTAGTGCTGGACCTTTTCTGGGATTAAAATATGCATATAATCACTTTACCAAACAACAAAGAAAGAAAAAAAGGAGTTCTACCACTCTTTTGTAAATGTGGGTGTATATAAAGAACCATTGAAAGTACAGTTTCTATATCACAGAGAACCATTTTACCATGTAAAGTACCATTTTAACACTCAAATACATATATATACACATATATGTTAAAGGGTGTACTTGAGTAACAGAAGTAATCATTTTAAGCTATTCTGCCCAACTCTGCCAATATATTCGTCCAGCCGGTGATATTAAGAACTAAGTAAGGAAGACAGGTCATGGTGGAGCCCTTTATTGTTCAGATGTAAGGGCAATGGCCAGTAAGTTTGAATAGCAGGAAGAAATGTGTGGAATGGAATGGGCTGAGTGGAATTCCTGAAAGCTTTTTGTGGGAAGCCACAGCTACAGGAGCCCTGTGTTTACCCTCCACCACATTAGCATTAGGATGTGTGTGTGTGTGAGAGAGAGAGACAGGACTGACCTGTATAAACCTGAAGGAATCCATTTACTTTCTCACACACATACAAAACACACACACGCTTGTAATGCTGTCCTTATGGGGGCTTAGTATTGCTGCCGGTAAATAATGCTGTTCCTACATCTTACCCAGCTTTAACCTCAGGAACCAAAATAATTTTTTAAAATACATTTTATTTATTATTATTCTTTTTTGTAATTTCCAATTTTTTCCCATTTTTACTCCTCACCTTCTAAGGAGTCATATTCTCATCCTGTGGACATTTGGTCCCCACAAACATCTAAATGCATGACCATACACACACACACACACACACACACATATACACTTTAGAGGTATAAAGAGCAAAGCGATGAAGAGAGACCAAGAGCAAGGAAAGGACCGAAAGGAGAAAACAGACAGAAGGATGGTCTTTGTGAGTGAGGCAAAAGTGAAAGGGGGCAAAGAGAGACAGACAGAGAGAGAGAGAGAGATATTTGCACCGCCAAGAGGTGCACAAGAAATATTTACCCGCACAGCTGTAACGGTAGATTGCCAAAGCGAATGTGTGTGTTTGTGATAACGCAGACGCTTTGAGTCTTTCATCAACAGCGAAAAACGGCAAAAGGCAGATCTAGCTGCGGTGCTCCCTCCCTTCATTCGGCCTCATGAAAGAGGAAGAGGCAACAAAAGCACAAGGAAAGGGGGGCTTCCTTTATTTTTTTCTCATTGCTGAGAACCCGAATGCCTTGTCTCTTCTGATTTGACACCACGCACCGTCCCTGTTCATTTCCACTGGGCCTGCTGTCTTTGGACAACATTATTTTGTCGGCAAGACAGTCAGTCCCGCTCATTAGCATTCTTTTACGGCGTTCATTTAAGGAAACAGGTGGGGACCCATCCTCCCTCACAGGCTGAGCCATAAAGGGCCTGTCTCAAGTCGTTATGCTGGCGGTGGCTGTTTAATTTGGTCGTTGGGAGACTGAGCGGAACTCTCTCAGGTGTGCTGGGCTGCATGGTTGTGGGCTGGCAGTGAGGAGATTACCTGCATGAAAATGCACCTGTGCTGAATAAGAAGCTTTAATAAACACAGGATCTGGACTGTGAGGTTTATATCATCTGTAAGTATAAAAATGAGAGCAGTCATACACCCCCTTTTTGCAGGACATGTCCTCTGCTGTCCATGATTTAGCTTTGCTTTCATGTTGGCATTTGATTGCTGCATTATGTCCTTTGCTGCCCTCCCACTACTAATGTCTCCTCTTTTGTAAACCCAAATATTGTCACCCTAAAAAATACCTTCAGGCCACATGTGACACATCTGAGGTGAAGGGAAACTGTGGAGCATCATGTTGATACATTACCCATTTATATACTTGATTTTCGTGGTTTTATGTTGTAATCTCGTTCGTCAGGAAGATATTATATATATTAAATGATATTATAATCAGAACTCCAAACAGACTAAAAACACTGGTTCAGTGTAAGCAGAACCAATGTTTTTCTGTTCTTATATTTCATCCTGTAATTTTCCTAAACTGGTAAGAACAAAATGAAAAATGGTTCTTTTATCACAGGCTGTATGTAGACCTAATAAAACAATATTAGGTTTGGAAAGCTATTATGGGAAGTTATTAAGGACACGCACACACTCAGACACATATACACAATTTTACTGTTTGTGAGTAAATTTGAAATAGCCCATTACAATTTACTGGCAGTTGTTTTGATTAAAACCCAAATGCAGCTACATGTTGTCAATAGAGCCTGCAAATTCCCTTTTGAAAAAAACATAGACACGCTAGTTGGCTAAGTAGTTTCTTGTATTCTGGCAAGAACAAAATCATAAGAGTGTATGAAAAAGCATGAAGGACAATCAAAGCTCTTTTCTACTTTCAGATCATAATTACCAAATGAATTTATAGCCTAAGCACAAAAGTGCTATTTACATGTAAGCCCTGTAAAAAGATACACTAAATGAAATTACATGAGATGCTGATCCAAAAACATTCAGGATTTTGGAGGTAAGACATAAATTATTAGACAGTGATCTGGACATAATGGTAAAATAATGTTAACAGAGAGCTGGGTGTCAAATTAACATTTCAGTTAAAGGTGATTACAGTTACGATTCCGAGCAAAATACCATTGGCTTCTGGTTTTATGTTTTCATTGCTTGGACTAGTTCTGAGCCCTGCTTATAATACTCTTACAACAACCTCATAATGAGACATATTCAGTCATTTCATGCAGTGTAGGATAATCAAGTCTTTTTTTCAAGCAACAGCATATGGCTAGGATAATAAATTCATACCAGGAATCAGAATATTTTTGTGAAAGTTATTTGGCCCATGTTAAAAAACCCTGTTAGCCTCAAATCACCCCTCTGCAGTCCATGGGTGAAACAATATTTTTAAATCAAGTCATTTTTTATTTATGTAGCACTTTTTACAACAGATGTTGTAAAGCAAAGCAGCTTTACAGAATCCAGGTCCAAGTCCCTAGTAAGCAAGCCAAGTGTAACCAAGGCAAAGAAAAAACAGATAGCAAGGGGGAATTAAAGAATATCACTACTGGGGCAGCTGGTGGCCTAGTGGTTAGGGAGTTGCCCCTGCGATCGGAAGGTTGTGGGTTTGAATCCCAGGACTGCCATCGGCACCACCGAGGTACCCTTGAGCAAGGTACTGTCCCCACACACTGCTCGCCGGGCGCTGCATTGCTGGCTGCCCACTGCTTCACTTGGTGAAATGCTTTCTCTGCATTTAACCCATTCACCCTGTTCACACTGTGTGCTGTGATGTGGTGTGTTCACGTGTGACAATAAGGGGCCACTTTACTTTAGAGATGACTAGTAATAAGAAGCAAAAGTGTGCAAACCTAATCACTGATGAGCAGCAGAGTCTATAGTTAGCTGAAGAAGGATCAGTTAGAGTCTGTAATTAGTTGCAGCAGCTTCTCTTGTCTGTGTCTGTGTGAGTAATAGTTTAGTTAGAGGGTGGGCAACACATGCAGGAGACCTGTGGTGGTCAAACTGGTCTGGAGGGCAGGTGTAAAGGGGACCCCAATGATGGACGATCAGGTCTAGAGTGATTGATGAGCTAGAAAGCTGACCTAATACTAACTTATTTCATTATTTGCCCTTCAAAAGCAATATTCAAAATAAACTCTAAAAACTCTAGCCAAACACGTTTTACATAATCAATATTTTAACGCAGTTTGTAGTGCAGACTGTTGAATCTCATTTAAATTATAGACAAGTACTGTGGGCCTGCATTAACCCAGGGTCACTGACACCTATAATGATGTTTCTAATGATGCCAGGCTGCCACTGAGATCATCTGTTTTAGTGTTCCATTACAAATGAGGGGAAATAAAACAAAGAAACAGTCATTATGTTGCATATTCGCACATTAAATTTCCAAGCAGGATCGATAGCTGGCTAGTGATGTTCACTATTCAGCCAGTCATTGTTTTTCCTGCCCATTTTACCCTTCCCTTCGTTATTTCAGGTACTGTCTTTCACACTCTCATAAACTTATAAAAAACATGTTCAGTGTTGTATGTGCCCTGCTTCCTTGCCTCTATATTAATCCTCTTGCTCTTTCTGCCTCTGAGATGATGGGCTAGTGGAGAACCCGAGGGACAACAGGCTTTCATTAACACTCCTGTGTAATGCTGCCTGAATGCTACATCAGGGGCCAGTGTGCGGGTGTAATCTAATACGAGTGACAGGGATAAAGCGTGTCACCTCTGTGCCTGCATCTGAAACGGGAGCAGGCTTACATGGCAGAAAGTGTGCAGCGGGGGAAATGGGATTCAGAGGTCAGCGTGCCAGTAGAGTGTCCCAGAAGCGTGCAGGCGTGCATCGAAAGCTCTTACATAATGAGAGCAGAGGGGTCAAGCTGAGCTGTGTAAACCCACTAACCACAGAAACTTCATCTGTGCCTCCAAGCATTCTGCTTCTGTAGGATCCGACACAGAGCCTGGCTGTGGTTCAAGATACAGAGTGCAGAACAGCTATGAGAAAATTCTGTGAGTGACTGAAGATGGATGGTCATGAAGTGCTTAAAGCGATACTTCAGTAAAACATTAAACTTACTCAGTGCTCCCCTTTTACCAAATGTAGTCGATCAGCCAAGAGGTATTTGATATCTGGAGTTTCTTTGGTTTTGCTCTGGGCCATGAAGCTAAAACAGTTGGTCATACAGTGTCATAAACCACATACAGCACTGTGTAGAAGTCAGAAACCACCTTAAATTTGAAGTCAAAATAAACTGTTCATTTTTCAGTATCAGGAAAAAAGCAGGAAACATACATTTCTAAACGAAATTTCCGCTGGACAGAAACACCTGTGAATCTGAAGCAAGATTTTAGCTTGATTTTCGACTGTCTCCAAAGATGAAAAGCTTTTAGTGCTGCTTGTCTAATGGATACAGTTTAGTGGTCTACCAGGTCTTGCACAGTGGTTATAAGTTCTTTATGTTTTTAAATTATTTTGGAATTTATAAACTTATATTCATCCATGTATTGTTTTCGATGTCCCCCATTCCTTATGCAAGGTGTAATTTGCTAAAAAAATCTCTCGGACTTGTACTCAATGGCCTGTTGGACACTGGATTAAACACAGGACGGTCTCTGACTTATGTAGAGTGCTGTAAATCTATTTTTAGCTATTACTTCAGTTTTGTACCTGGATTGTCTCCTTGCTACAGATCAAAACTGATGACACAAAAATAAACACTTTAATTCTAGCAGTTTAGTGAGATAGACACAAGTTGCCCTGAATTTGGTGAGTAACCTGTGCTAAGGAACTCAAAAAACTCAAATATGTTATTTGTAGCTCATATGAAGTCACTACTTAGTGCATGCTTAGTTACACAGTGCGAGCTAGACATCATAAGCAACATCTTTCTAAATATGCTTTCAAACAGTTTTTATGAGATAATTCAAACAAAGCTTCGTGGAGAAATATCCAGAGGCACTTGATTACCAGCAGGTGGGCTGAGATTCCCTTCATATGTAGTGCTAAAGTTTTTCAAGGTTTGGCCTGGATAAATTAGCCTGATAAAGCAGATCTCTAACCAGTGATCTATAGTCCTCCCAGATAAGCACTCCAGATCATATCTGCTGCAGCTGAAGAGCTCAGATGAACCTACTCAGGTAAGTGTAAAGAGTATATCATTAAAAATTAAATTCTAATTAGCTTTTGAGCAATAATCTTGACTAAAATGCAATAGTCAGCATATTCTGAGCATTATGTGGGCATTATGGGTACCCAATGAAAAGTAATCTCAGTTAGGCACGATGCTATTTAGTGTAATGTGTGGAATATTTCTTCGAACACAGTATAGTCTTGCATTCCAAATACAGTATCCCAAAAAGTAACCATCTGTTGTGATTTAGGTTTATTTCTAAACCACTATATCCACTGTCTTTGGCTTGGTTTCTGTCACTCTGTGGGCCAGTTCTAAGGCTCAGCTGACAAAGACAGACAGCCACTCTGGATGGAGGGAGATGGAGAGAGAAACAGGTGATGAATGAGAGAACAGTGTGGCTTCACAGTCCCAGGCTGGCAACTTCCCCAGCAGGGAGATCATGAGACTAAGCTGCTCAAAACAAATATTAGGCCATAAGCACAGCAGTTTATATCTGCAATCAATTTATATCTACAGAGAAATCTAAAGTGCAGGATTTTAGGACAACTGAGAGGAAGTGAAATACATAAGACTGTAATTAGCCAAATTAGGATTACTGATTTTTTGTATATTTATTTGTTTGTTTCATAAAAACACTGTAACAGGTGATCGATTTCAGTTATTCCAGGTGAGGCCTGACCTGAGAGCTTTGAAATTCATCTAGACAGCGAGGGCCAATTCACATGTCATCAAAGTGCTGACTTTGAGTAAATGTTGCTTCCAGAAACACTGTTTGGAGAAGCTTGTGGGACGTTCTGAAAAAAAATAACAGGTATTATGTTTAGTTAACAATGTGAAAAGGCCAGCAGATTCTCTGCCTGTCTGTTTTCTTGTTACTGTTACTCATCTCGGCTTCATCAGCAATTCTAGAGGCACTTCAGACATTCTGATTATGCAAGAATGGCAATGCGCTCTGAGAGGTACCTCCCCTCCGCGGTTCCTGTACACCCGTTCTGTCATCTGGCTGCTGATAAGGGGAAACTGAGAAAGTGAGAGAAGAAGAAAACAAATCCTTCTCAAGTCTTCCATTTATCCTTGTGGCAACAGCAAAGTCAGTTCAGAGCAGTTCTGGTTACAGTGAAGGTTGAGTCTAGGTGAACTCCTTGTAGATTACCGTACCAGATCTGTACAGTATAGATGAAGGATCTACAGCAGCAGTATTCAGTTCTGGTCCTGGAAAGCTCTTGTCCAGCAAAATTTGATTATTTTTTCTGCTCATCTGTTAGCTGCTCAGTTACATTGATGTGTTTTAGAAGGAAAATCACCAAACTTTGCAGGACACTGGCCCTTCAGGACCAGAAATGAATCCTCTTGAGTTATAGCATCACTGAAAAAGGTCAAGGTGATCAGTCAGATTATGACTGCGGCCCAGCACTTCTGGATGACTTTTTCAGGTGGGAACAGCGATATGCAAATGAGGTGAAGCTGTCAGTGGAGCCCAGCTTGCCGAGATGCTTTATGCAGAGGTCAGTGTTCACATGAAAAGCCAAAGAATGTGGTTTTACCTATGCATGTTACTTAGCAACCCATGCAAAGAAAGACAGAAATGAGACAAAAAAAAAACAAGAGCTAAGAGCAGATCAGGAAGGCTGCTGGGAGAGACATGTCTGATCACGTCTTGTTGCTAGTGTGTCTTATTTGGTGTGATTAGAGTCTTTTCCCTCCCTCTGATTCACTAATATTGAACTCATTAATTCGACAACCCTCAGACCGCCATGAGCATTGTTGTTGGATATTGGGTTCGGTCCTTAGACATCTTCTCTACCCTCCTAATAAACCACTTCTTTTAAATGGCTCGTATAAATAGCTTCAGCCTTGCATCATATGTGTATTGTAATGTGTTTCCCTAAGTTAATAACACCATTAAAGTTTACTATCCCATTAAATTATACACGACTATTAATGCCAACACAGGAAACCAGAGGATGCAGTGAATCACAACACATTAACACCCTCTGTGTATAGACTGCTCCTCAAAGCACCAGATGAGAGATATATATTTTTTTATATCTCTCTTGTAGCCTGTCCTTTAATGAACATGACAAACTTTTTTCTTACATTTTTAATCTTGTGCTTTTTTAGTCTGACATTTTGAAATTCTTTTTATGCTTTTTAATTCTCTCAGAGAACATGAAACTATCAGCAGCTGTCAGGAGCTGCTGCCTACCTAGCCTGAGATTGATTCAGCATTGCTAATTGACACTGTCAGTTCTGTTTTAAATGTATTTCATTTTTACAGCGATATGGAAAGCTGAGAATGACCTGAGATAATTAAGCGAAAACTCATTTAGAACAGTTATCAGCAAAGGAACATTGCAGGGCAGTGAGCGGCTGCACACACTGCTGTCAATGCCTCTGGTCTGAGGGAAAGAATGGCAGGATCTCGCAGCAGTACAGTCAATATCCAGTGAATAGCCGAGTGTTTAACAGAACATCTTTCAGAGCCTGTTGGCTCAGAATGGAACTAGGTTCATTAAAACACAGTTCTCTTGCTGTTGCCCAGTCTGTCTAACAACAGATTGTCCAGCAGATAGAGGAGTACAGAGCTTTAGGCAAAAGAACTGGACACGGAAGATTCAAGCTGGACATAAGCTGAAGATGGCGTAGATGTGTTATGTGTGTGTATATCTGTATTTGCCACCCAGCGGCCTCAAATTTGAGATATCGCACTTTTTTATCACAATGCGAAAAATACATTCCCATCTGGCGCTCTTAGATCAGGCCCCTGGTTAGAATCAGCCAAGCTGATCTGTTATTTCTGACCCCTGAAGGTGGATTTGGGCGTGCTGGTCAAGCTGACATGATAAAGCAATACAGGCAAGAAAGCGGAGAATGTTGGAGATAAGAGTCAGGTGATTACTTCATCGCAGCAGTTTGGAACTGGAATGTATAGAGATTACAGGGGGCACAGCATATTACTCAGAACAGGAGTAAATGTACACTGCAAAATCCAGTAACAGAGTTTACTCAGATGGATTTATGGAAATCTGTTAGGCTTGATTATTCGAGTTGCTATTTTTACAGTTAACTAAGGGCAACTCAAATGACTCAAGGCCCCTTGTTTTCAGTGGAGGAGATAGGGCTCATGAATATGCACATAATTAAGATGTGATTTTAATTGTGCACCTATGTAATATTAACCATTGTAGAGTCTGAGTGTAGTAGTTTTACTTTACTTATGCTCTGAGTAACATACAACCATTAGAAAATACATCATCACCAGGAGTTCTTGTTAACATAAAAGTAAATACTGACCTGAAATGCAGATTTTTTCTTTTGCATATTGACCCTGTAGGCTTCCTGTAGCCTGCAGAGACCCATAGGAGGTAGCATGAGAAGACAGGATTTAGCAACTGAGTATGAAGCTTCAGTTGGTTTACTTTCAGTGAAGGAAAAACATTTTTTCTAAAAGTTTTTTTTATTTACTTAGTGCTTCTTCAAGCCAAGCATTTGGAATTGTACAACCTTGTGTATGTCTTGCTTGTGGATTGTCTGGTGAAAACATTGAAAGCATCTGCTTTTTCAAGATGTTTGGTGGATTTCTTAAGGCCAACTGCATCTTCCCATCAACTTAGAAGAACAACATCCAGTGAGCTTGTTTGGCAGTTTGCTCAGATTATCAAACCTTTACAAATAGCAACGACTTAAGCTAGCTGAATGTTATTGTCTCGGTTTATTTAGGACTGCTTTGCTGAGGTGCCTTTGTTTTGTTTCATACCTCATCTCAGGAGGGTGAAATATTGATGACCTGTTCTAAACAGCACTTCGGTTGAGGCTGGAAAATAGAACATGCCACTTTAATGACATATCCTCAGGCTCATAGCAGTAGTGTTCCCGTACATCACTGTAGCAAGATATCAGGTACCAGGAGGTGCAAGGGAATTTCATGAAGGATGGGGCTTGGCCAGGAACAGAGCAGGACTCATTTTCAGCCTGGGAGAGTTACATGATGACTTTGGCACAGTGGTTAGCCTTTTTGCCACAGAGAAAGAAGGTCCTGGGATTGATTCCTGACCAATGTCTTTTCTGTGTGGATCTCTGGTTTCCTCCTATAGTCCAAATACATGCACATCAGGTGAATTGGAGATACTAAATTGCCTGTAGGGGTGATCGTGTGTGTCCTAGTGACCTGTCTAGGTCTGGAATGAGCATCCGCACCCCCAGCAAGGATATGCGAATTGGAAAATGAATGAATACGCGTTACATGATGTAGAACAGCCCACTGCAAATTCTACTTGTATGTTCTCTTCTAAACACACACACACACACACACACACACACACACACACACACACACACACACACATATACATAAACCTTTACCAAAACAGAAGCTGAAAAATGATCTAACTTTTCACTTAGGTAGTTAAACTGTGTTCAAAATAGGTTAGTTGTAGTAATCACTTTATTTATTCAGCAAATATCTAAAATACTTTGTGAAATTTTCGCAATACACAATGATTTTTTCAGTTGGTAAATACAAAAAAAAAATCACGCGGTGCCATATAAAAAAAATAAATACATAAAAATTACAAATGATTTCTGTTATGCTGCCCAATGAACTGTAATTATTTTTTTTTTTAAATAAACATGCCGCTGGTCAGGATTCTTTAAATATTGATGGCCTTTAAAGATATGATCATAAAAACATATTACGGCATATTGTGACCTAATTTATAACAAGAATGATAAATATCAGATCGCTTAGCCCTAACTCTGCAAGGTTTATTGGTTACAATTGTACCACATATGATTTCATCCATAAACTGCTGCAAATATAGATTTGGCTCTAAGGTGTTTAGTTTTTCTGTGTGGGTTTATATTTTACCAGCTTAAAACGTTATCAGCATACCAGGACTTGCTCTGATTCTCCTGATTACCAACTCCACCACTGTATTTGGCAAATATCTTTTACAAAGATAAAGGAGAATGTGCACATTCATTCAAATATGCATGATAAACCAGATCCCAGATCAGTACAAAGTTATTTCAAGTTCCATAATCCCAAAAGAAATCTGAGATACAAGAAAGGGTTTTCATGCAGGTTCATGAGATTTAAAAGGATTAAATTCTGTTTTATATATAGTTATGATAAATCCCAGGAGAAGAAAGAGGGAGTTGAAGTATGACGACTGGCAATTGACTTGACAGCCAGTGTAGTCACCTGCAAAGAACTTGTCTCAAGGATGATGAAGGCATTTCTGGGCCTGCATGCATGACTGATGATAGGGAGATTAATTATTCTCCTGCTCGGATGTGACACATTTCATATCCTATACAACTAAATAAAAAATAACATTAAAGCCAGGTTGGAAATACCTTGATTGCTCACCAAGCTCCAATATTTCATGCCCTTATTAACTAACTGCCACTGTCAAATGACAAATTGGAATGAAACAACTGCAGGCGAGTCTGTCTGGAAGCTGATTGTTGTTAATTAACTTTGTCTGCTGTCTCTGGGTTTTAGTCTGAAAGGGATTAGAGCAGAGGATGAGAATAACAGGGGGATTTTATGTGTCACCTGCAGTTGGCACTGGCAAAATTTTCTTTCAAGTGAGGTGTTGGCTTTTCTCATGAAGTCTGTGGCAACTCTTGATATCTGAGGACAGCACGTAGGCAGACCTGTTTGAGGGTGTATTTTGTCTGAAAGGGAGGTTGAATGAGATTAAGAGGAACGGTACTCAGTGAAAGAGAAACAAATACACAAAATCATGAGCCTCTTGTACCGTTCACACACTGCCAGCAGACCGTGGACCCATTTCACAGTGCTAACGCACTCAACCATGACCTGCTGAATCTCAGCAAACCTTTGCAAACAGCCCACTGATGAAATGCAAACAACGTTTCACAAGAAATGTGGAAGTTGTTTTTGGAAACTATTTATCTTTGGTAGGTTAAGAAGTAAGTCAATGGAGGTTGTATAGGACCTGAAGAGTCATTAGCTTTAGCATCTATTCATTTTAATGAGATGTGAAATACAGTTGTCAACCATAACATTAAAACCACTTGCCTAATGTTGTGTAGGTTCCCAAAAGAGCTGTGACCCATCATGGCATGGAAAGTGTGTTGTGGTATCTGCACCAAGACATTAACAGGAGAACCTTTAAGGCTGGTAAGTTGCGAGAGGGGCCTCCATGAATTGGCTAGTTTATCCAGTACATCCCACAGAAGCTCAATCGGAATGAGATCCAGAGAATTTGGAGGCCAAGTTAAATCCTTGATCTCTTTCTGTTCCTCAAACCACTCCTGAACAAAGTTTGGCCACCTGGGTTAAGCTGAGCAGATTCAGCCAGTCAAACTCTACCTCTAAAGAAGCTCTATCAAGAGCCATCCCTTTCCCATCCTGCCCAAGCTGCCAGAGGCAAACTTCTCCCAAAAGAACCAGATGCAGATGGAGAAAGGCCTCATGGCTGTAGGACATCCATAATCTCATAGGACAAAACGTCAGCCTTCCTTAAACCTCCCCTGAAGTGTTCCAGGTTTTTGGCCAACATGAGTAACCCTGAAATTAGTCAGGGCGGCACCTTGGTGGCCCGGTGGGACACATGGCGAGGTGGGGAGGAAATCTATTACATCCCAAACATGTACCTCCTCAGGGCATAGCGTAACCTGCGACCCCCATCTCTGCACAAAGCCCGCTTTCACGTTCTTCTCAGTCTGTCTTTCACCAGCTCTCTTAACAAAGTTTTTTTTTTCCGCCACATAAGTCAACTGCGGGGAGAAATCTGTGGCCACATTGATGGTGTGTAACTGCGTAATGGAAATATCTTTCGATATATCCCCCTCTGTGTGAAATGACTGCTGGAATGTGGCTCTCAAAGAAGGTTTTATTCCATGTCACCTTGGGGCAGCGATTTGACCTGTGACCTCTTGAACAGGAATAATGACAAGTAACAATAACACAGTGTGAGACTCCATCCCAAAGTGTCAATCATCCTGACACGCATGTCAGCTTGGTTTACGAGAACTTATTGAGATGTCGGGAACCAAACGCAGCGATAAGCTGAAGTAATAAACTTGTAAAGAGAGTCTGCATTAAAGGACAAGCTGTCAGTGTAAATATTTATTTCAAGCGCAAAACAGTACATTCACACAGTAGAAGTCCTAAGCTTTGGCTTTGCTGTGAAACATCCGTTGCCTGCCGTTAATATGGGTTACGCTTCTCTTTGTTCAGGTAAACAACATATGTGCTAAAGATTCATAATGTGTTCAAAGGACCTGAAATTAAAAATAATGTTTGAAAACATCAGACAAATCTGCTCAAAAAAAGAGAGAGGAAAAAATGTAGTTGAATTCTGTCCTGCTGCACCCTATGTTTCAGTAACCTTGAAGAGTTGTGAAAGAAGAACAAAGCAGAAAATATAAATAAAGAAAAAAATCATCTAACACTCAGAATCTCCAAGAGGAATGTTCTAAATGTGTATGAGAGAGAGAGAGACAGAGCAGTAGGCAGGCAGGGACTGGGCCTTGAGTATCTATGGTTACCTTGGCTTTATCGCTGTTTGTCTTGGATTGCAAATGCAATAAAGTGAGAGGGATTCTTTAGAGCGGCATGTTATTGCACAAGCACACTTTCACACACAGCCACCAGGAGACAATGCAGGAGTCCAGACTGCCTTAGAGTCTCACTCTCCCTCTCTCTCGGTCACTCTCTCTCTCTCTCTCTCTTTCTCTCTTTCTCTCACTCTCTCTTTCTCTCTCTCTCTTGGTCGCTCTCCCCCCCCCCCCCTCGCTCTCTCGCATTCACGCTCAGTCTCTCTGGCCCCCATCTGCACTGTGTTTGTTACGCACACTACAGTCTCATTAAAGCTGATTGCATTGTTGTTGTATTTTTTTTCTTCCCCCAAATGTCCAGCAACATCATCTTTCACCCCTGTGTTTCTAATTAAGATGTAGTGCTCCAGGACAGGCAGGTCCGTTATTAAAAAGAGCAAAAAAAAGAGAGATGGAAAATTAAGTATCTCTCACTGGAGTCTTGATCAGAGGCTGCCACAATAAGCACTAATGAAATTTCAAGGCTGTAATTCATGGTGGGGAGTGTTGTTTGGGGGGGTGGGGAGT
>JBBPCZ010000007.1:7479143-7492118 GCA_037974445.1 Brycinus macrolepidotus
GTGGGGGGGTGATGGGGGTCAGGAGAGAAAGAAATCCCCAGGTGCAACTGGATATATCTCCTATTACCTACTTTTATATCAGGGAAGCTTGCCTACACACACACACACACACACACATGCACGCACGTGTGAGGCATAACTCTTCCTTCGATCCTGCTGAACACATCCTGAGATCCCCTGGAGTGTCATAAAAAGTAAAGGAAATACACGCACACACACCTTTCTCTAAATGCCTTCTTCTAGATGGGGTGCACATTAACTCCCATGCTCCCCACTCTTCAAGATGAATCACCCCCAGGGATCTGAACCATCATCGCCCCCCACACATTCTACCCCCCACCACACACACACAGACACACACACATACACACAGGCACACACTAGAGGAAGAATTGCATGCCATGCTATTATTAGCTACTGAAAGGACACAGTGTGGAAGAGCCATTTGGAGAAAAGGAGGGAGAGCATGGGGTGCCAGCCAATCTCTCTCTCTCCCTCGTTCCTTTGCACTGTCCTACTGGGGTGCACAAATGCTTCCTCTTGAGCTATTCTCTATGTTTTCACCATTTTTCCAAGAGGGAATGAGAGATGGTGCCTGTACGCGGTATATCCTGATGTACTTTGAAACTCAGAGCATATACAAACCTTAAACTGACATTTAACCAGTAATAAGGATATTGTATGCATCCTTGGCCACCTGATTTTAGCAGGGGACCAGTGTTTATAAAAGCATAAAAGGAGTGTTTTTTCAACTAATGCCAAGTCAGTGTTTGTTGAGCTAAGCTAAATACTGACAGTTTTTTAGCCCTGTTTTGACATGAATTCATTATACATACGATCCTGGAGCCATTTCCACTTTTACAGGTGCTACTGTACAGCGTTATTTCTGTTATTTCTGTCCAGATCAGCAATGTTGCTGTTTTCTCTCACTTTTTCACTGTTTTTCACTGTTGTTTTTAGGACTATATGGAGTGCAAATAGAGAGTGCAACCCAAGAGCAAACCCAAAATACAATATTATAGGGCAAGACAACATAAAGAGCAGTTGACAAAATCGGTAACAGTTCTGGTGTGATTGAATGACAAGTACTGTATCATACCGTGTGTGCAAAAATGCAAAGATTGAGGTGGGAATATTAATAAATAATTGTCCAGAAATAGCCATCAACATCAGTAACAGGATAAAAAAATCTACAGTAAAAAAAAAAGGGTATTAACATTGTCAGTTGGGTTTTGGTTTTTATGTGTATATGCATTGTGTTTTTCAGAAGGAAGCAGTCCAGCTCAGGTGTGTGTGTGTGTGTGAGAGAGAGAGAGAGAAGGAGAGTATTATAATTTTAGCATGACAACATGTGTTTTCCAACTTCCAAGTTCAGAGAAAACAGAAGCCAGTAGAAACTCGCTCATAATTTGGTAAAAATTTACGATCCAAATGTGAACATTTTATCACGGAGGAGACTTTGTAAAATGGTATTACAGACATCCTGAGACTTATAAAAAATTAAAGTAAATAATCCTAAAAATCCTGAAAAAAATAGGTAATGCTAATTGCTAACTAACATTAATTAAAATTATACTACTAGCTAGAATATCTATATTTTAGCTAACTTGTTAAATTAATATTAGAAAGACAATAGCTAACTATCTAGGATCGCTTTGCCACTGATTCCAAGTAATTTTTTTTAGCTGCCAAAACACTGCCTTCAGGTCCTGCGAAGAAGTACTTAAGTGAATTTTATTGATAATATTGATAAAATTACATTAAAAGTATATTTCCTTTCATTAAGCTCATGCAAATACAATCAAAGTCAGTTTTTCATTTAAATAAAAAGTGGGGAAGCACAGTAAGTGTGCCCCTGGCCTTAATAAAGGTAGGGGCACAGGTGCTTCACTTCCCCCATTGTTCTGGCCATTATGCTCACACCTACAATAATGATTATGAAGTAATTTAACACAGTATTCGATTATTCAGCACCCACACTGCTGTTAATGAGGTTCCGCATAATGTTTTTGTTTACCACCCAATTTTTGTAACATGACATTTTGTCTGTTTCTTCATTACAGGTTTCTTAAGTAGTTTCCCTGTACAAACTCCTGGCAATGCTTAACGTGTGGACGTGTGACTACAGAAATGCCAAAATATGTCTGCTCAGTGGAGGCATTCAAACATGTCAAAACAGAGAAAGTTTCTGTTAAAGGAAATGTCAGCAGTCAGAAAGTGAACTGGAGTGCTGGCTGAAAGCCAGAGTCATGAGTAAAACTAATGTAGATATTTCATTACTCACTGCGGCGTCTGCAGCCGCAGCAGATCACCCACTGACTGACAGCATGACACATCCTGAACGTCACGCTCGAAAATATCGGTACCTGCTAAAATAATCCAAGCCAAATTTATGGAATGTTTGTGTAGCACCCAGTTCCAGAGAAAACATTTCACTCAGCTCTTCAAAAGTTAAACAATATAAGAAAAATAAGTCCACTGCTTCAAATTCTCTCTGCCATGGCCTGGTCCAGGGGGTGTGCAATATAATGATGTTGTCATCATTGTGATACATTGAAGTAAAGTAAATAAAGCAGCCCCTTATAGTCGCGTGTGAACACACCACAGCACAGCACACAGTGTGAACAAAGCGAAGCTCTTTCTCTGCATTTAACCCATTCACCAAGTGAAGCAGTGGGCAGCCACCCAGAGAGCAGTGTGTGGGGACGGTACCTTGCTCAAGGGTATGTCAGTGGTGCCACTAGTAGTCCTGGGATTCAAACCCATGACCTTCTGATCACAGGGGCAACTCCCTAACCACTAGGCCACCAGCTGCCCCAAACGTGGGGTGGACCTTTGTCTGCAGTTTCTAAAGGTAATTGCATGGCAGCAGTGCATCATGATACGACTGCCAGTTTCTGACCACAGAATCATTCTTGACTCGATAATTTTGTGGACCCCAGCAACATTGTGCTTCACACACTTCTGCTGCTGCATGTACATGTTGGTGATGATGATGGATGTCACTAGACAGGAAATATTTCATTCCTATTAGCGTTGTCCTGCTCTACTATAATCACAGGGGAAAAAGCCAGCCTATAAGCTATAAAAGTTTTAAGCGACTTTTTGTCTAAACAACAGAATACAGATTCAATACAGACACTACATTTCCCATAATACCCCAGCTTCTTTCCTTCGAGCTTTCCATTGTCAGGCTGTAAGGCTGCTGTTTGCTGTGTGAAGATAGCTGTAAGTGGACATATTATGGCACAGAAACATTTGTCTGTTTTTAACAGCAGTTTAACCAATGAACAGCCAGATCAATGCTAATAACCATGGTAGGGGCTAACCTCTTGTAGTATATTACGTAATGTAATAAAATGGAAATTGTGCGGTTAATCTCTTCTCATTTTGCAAACTTGTCTTATCTAACCAGCAAAAACAAAATCACATAACTGGCATGTTTTTTTATTTGTTTCCTGATTTTTTTATGAACACATAGGTAGAATAGTGAGAAAAAAAGACACAAGACTTTCTCAGTAACCACACCTGTAGTTTTACACAAAAGAGAACTTTTAATTGCAAGCTGTTAGAAAACTTTTCTTAGTTAAAGCAGCCAGTAAAAAAAAGAAAACATGCACATTTCCCCCCCCCCCTGATTTACTGCCCAATTTTAGTCATCTCCAAGCTAGGACTACCCCATCACACAATACCACCTACACTGGGAGGGTGAAGACTAGCTTGTGCTTCATCCAAGACACATGAAGTCAGCCACCACCTTGTGAACTGCCGTTAATACAGTGTCATTGGACAGTGTAACACGCTTGGAACAGATTGACTGCCAATTCTGTTACGTCAGCGAGCAGATGCCCATGCTGGCGAGTATCACGCACTGAGTGTTCCATTCTACCCACCCAGAGAGAGCAAGGCCAATTGCGCTCTTATGGACTGTCACTGGGGGGTCTAGCTGGTGGTCTCCCAATGACACAGCCAACGCTTAGTTGCAGCACTCAGTAGCCTCCTCTCTGCACGTAGTCTTGTGGTATTTCTGTTTTTGTTCTTGCATTGCACCATGGTCCTGGAGGAACATTGTTTAATTTCACTGTGTACTGTGTATATGACTGAAATGACAATAAACCTACCTGACTTCTATTTTCAAGGCAGACTGTTCTGTCCATATAACTGACAAATAAGGAGTTAGAGTGTGCCCCAATCCAACCAGCAGTCTAGAAATGTCCCTTTCTGCATGTATGATGAATGAAGTGTTAGTGTGAATGACCTGTTATGGGTAAAATGTGACAGTTGAGATCATGTCTGGAGGCCCTGTGATGAAATTTTCATTCATGAGTAATCTTTTCCTCTTCTACACAAGAGTGCAACAAGTGGATTGACTGGGATGTTATTGGGTCATTTATCAGATGGCCTTCAACTTGACATTGGTTTGTGGCAGTTCATGGATCGCATGTGAAACTTAAACTACTGCTTGTTGTATTTTGTTGTGTTCAAGTGTAAAATTAAAAAAATATAGTACTTCTGTAGCACATGACATTCTGCTCAACTCCATTAACCAGTTCCTGAGGCACACATTAGTGAAAACTCTTATAATCTGTAACCAGTTTGAAGGTTTTTGTATAACTTTGTAAGATATCTATCATCCCCACAAGCTCTCCAGGACAGAGTGGTTCCTGCTGTACCTGAAGGACCTTGGCTGAAACTAAATCAAAACAAATGGGACCATACTTTCTTAATGCAGGCTGTCTGGCCATCGCTGTCCAGTGCAATGAAATAAATATCATCTGATAAGTTAAAAATATTCAAGGTGAGATTCCTAGCATTTCTCATTAATTTATCACCTCTTTGTGGTTATTTTCTCACTTTGTGTTGTGTGTGAGAGCTAAGGTACTGCAACATTGATTTTTCAGGACGTGCAGTAGGGAGTATATCAATAGCTTCAGCTTCAGAATGAAATCAATTGCAAGTACACCTCTTCAGGGGTGGTTAACAATGAAGGCATCGCTTTATTAAAAATCCTGTATCCACCTCCTCATGTTCTCTTCCTGCCAACGTGCACTAATGGTAGACCACGAGCTGCTCTCTCGCTCATGATCAATAGTACAAGCCCCACTCTTCTCTTTCTCCCTCTCTCTCTGTGCCTCTCTCTCTCTTTCTTTCTTGCTTGCTGTCTCCAAGTCTCTCTCTCTCTTCTTTCTCTATGTCTCTCTCTCTGCCTCTATCTTTTTCTTTCCCCTTATATTGTCAAAAATAAGGGGACTCTTCCGATATGCGACAGGTGAAGCACCACCACATTTTTGCAGACTGCTCCTAAAGCAACGTTATTGGACAGTGCAACACACTTGGAGGAGAATGCTAACTTTAACAGTAATTTAGGGAGAAAAATGCTGTCGTAAGTATTTCAGCAAAATCTACTCTTTATACCAAGGAAGACGCGTTAATGATGAGGAATATTTTTTTCTTTGTGCATTTGGCAGATGTTCTTATCCAGAGTCATTTACAATTAAATTATGTTACAGATGTAGCACATGTAGCAATGAAGAGGCCCAAGAACCCCATTCAGCTGCATGAAGGACAGTGATATTATCCACTACGCTATATAACCATCAGCATAAGTGCTTTAGAATATACCCAGTCTTAAAGAACATACCCATGGTTTCAGCTATTTTATGTTAAGGAAACCTTCACCAATATTATTTTAATAAATAAAACAGTGAGAAAATATACATTTCAAAAGGTGTTCTCAAACTTTTGACTCCCTTTCCCTTTGTAAGTTTCAGTTTACATTATGAAGGCTGATGGAACGTATAAGCCAAGCAGAAGATATGAATGTCGTACAGCTGCATTTATACACCACATTGTCTCCACAGATGTGCAATGATATTTCCGTGTTAATTAAAAATGTAACACTCTAATCTGGTCCTATCAATGTCCGTAATTACCTTCATTTGAGGAAGTGGCCAGGAGCCTAACTGGCAGTACCTGATGATGTTGGACGAGTACATTAAGCTTTGTCCTGTGTGTGAGAGAGGACAGTCACGTTTGTTCCACTCTCTTTTTCTGCTCAGCTGGGTATGATGACTGTGCTCTGGGTTTGAATATGATTTGACCTCTCCTCACACTTCTTCACATTGTGAGCGGCATGGGTTCTGTGGTCTCCTGCAGCGGTGCTGTCTAATTGCACCGTGCCAACACTTAGGCCCATTAAAAGGTGCGAGACCCCCTCTTTTCTCCCCCCCTGCATGACCAGATGGCTCTGGCAGCCTCTAGGATGTTGTTTAGCTAATTACCAGCACTCTGCAAACCCAGAACCCTCCCACAATTCAGCCGGTGCTCAGGGGGCAAAGGTCCTGAGCAAAGCTGGGAGTCATGCAAGGGGGTGCGGTACACGCGGATGGGATACTTGGACCCCTGTGATTACTCCTCCACAGGTAGAGAGGGGGAGGATGGAGGAGAAAGGGGTTATGGGTAATGGTGTAATTGGGAGAGCAGGAAGCTTGACCGTGAAAGCATGTGGTGCTCAGTTTGTGGTAGCGCAGCAGGAGCACAGGGGAGCCGTAAGCCTGTAAACAGCGCTGTTTTGATGCAGGGGATAGGGCTAATTGTTAAATTGTTAGGGTGTATTTGGCATTGATTTGTAATTCGCATGGGGTCATCACGCCCTAATTTGGGAGCTTTGTCGAGTATGGATTCTTGATTGAGGATCTAAAATGCTGACATAAACAGTACCTGTGACTTACTCACACTAACCGTGCAACTAGTTGTAACATTGCAAATCCAATACAGAGCTTGATGGAATGGGACATACCTCTGGAGGAGTGAATTTCTTAAACCAGCCACACACTGTGCAATTTAAGCCCATTTTAAACCTGATGTGGTCGTCACCAACTAAACAGCAGTGCTGCAAGATAGCAGTGGCTGATTACCTGCCCAGATCCCAGATGAGTACCAGTCAAGCAGATGGGCAATCTGACAGATTTCAATGTCCAAATTTCCACATCTGAAATGTGCAAACTTCTCAGTTTCATATGATCATAACCACTGTCCCTTACGGAAGAATTCACAAAACAGAGGCTGAATAAAGTTGACATTGGCAGTAAAGAAGGTTCAGTTCTCTTTGCAAATTGCCTAGTGCAAAAAAAAGTAATAATGTACTAATGCCCTAATCATCTATTACATGATGTACTCATGTTCCAAGTTTTTACCTTTTTATAAAAGCACGGGTAAATTAAGTAATTTAGCAAATTAATCTACTCAGTACTGCCTGTTACAATAATTTCACTCCACCTCGAGTCATGGGAAAACTGTAGTAACTCACAGCCTTTCTTTGTTTATTGCTTTAGGATGAAAAAGAGATAGACATAACATGTAACAAATCTCTTTAGAGCAAAATGCAATGCAGTTTAAAGTTTGTTGGATGTTTTTTGCCGCTATATTTGTCAGAAAAGCATCCCAGTGAGTTTTTATTTGTGTTTGTTTACATTCGTATACATTTTTTCATTCAGTGTGAAATATGCCAGAGTGACACGAAGTGGACCTGAACTAAAATACAGTGCATCATTCTTTTGCTTCTGTCTAGACGAAGGTAACCAAACTACAAATATAGATACACAGTGTGTGTGCGCGCAATTGTCTACATGTACGGTTAAGCGGCTTCGAGGCCACGGAATGCAAGAATTTATTCATTGCCTAATGAATGTGACATTTAGCTGATATTTACATGCCATGTGTGCTGTTGCTTTTGCATGCAGAACACTAAGCTTCGATTAAATAAAGCTTAGCAATTACACACAATCAGCCACGCACAGATATAGCTCAGGTGACCCATACCGGCCCGAGCGCTTATCCCTGACTCCTAATGCCACTGAACTCATTAAAAACAACACACTGAACTGCTAAGCATACCGATACAGCTATTTTGCTGAAAGCATCAAATTAACTGCTGAATTCTAAATGTCTTAACTCGTTTTGGTAGTCTAATGTGATATCACTCGCTCACAGGGTGCAAATTGTCATTCTAAGGCTTTTTTTTCCTGCTTTTTAAGTTCTCGTAGCTGCGAAGATGGGTGACAGCCATGACCTTCTGTCATTTCTTATTGGTTTACTGCTCATCATTCAATCCTGGAAGAGGATTGGCAAAGTTAACAAATTTGCCCCACAACCAGGAGGTTGGTCGGGGCGTTTTCCCTAAAGGACTGCCCCAGTGGCATGATGGACACATGACGAAATTACACAAGCATCTGAAGTGTCAGATCTGACTGCTCCTGCTCAGATTGGGAGGGGAACACCATTATGGAGGTGTCACAAGTTCAGTGTGACTGGCAGCCCACAGAATAACAGGAGACTGCAGGCACCCTTCAAGGCCGTTAAAGTGACTATATAACAATGTTAGCTCGTCCAGGCGGGGCAGTGGACATCTCAGACCCCCTGAATGCACGCTTCATGTAGACGGATGCTTTAGAAGCTAGCCTGATAAGCAAACCGCTGCAGAACATCATTGTACTATAAAATGGCGTTTGGCACAATAAGGCTCAGCTATTGAAACACAGTTATAAACGTTAATGCAGCCACTAATAACACTCGGGTGCTTTTTACAAGAGGCTGCACATCCTTCTGGCTGCAAGGCTGCAAATTCATTTTCCGTGAAAAAAATAATAACAATTATAAGACCGTTAAGAGGCTGATTGCCATCCTTTCTGACATTTTGATTCAAATGAGGGCGGTAATGTGTGTAGCTGGGGTGCTTTAAATGTTTTCTCCACAGAGGTCACATTCATTAATTGAAAGGTCTGCCGTAACAGTTTTATCTCGCCAAACAGTGATTGCTTCAAACCATCTTATGCTCTCGCTCTGCAATTCAACCCGTTTTTATTCCTGAGGTCCGTAAGGAGGAAAAAAACACTTTGTGAATACTCACATGTGGCCTTCTTTCTAACATTACACATTGGTGCACACTCACAAAAGGCCACTCGTGAAGATCTTTTCTTCTGAGAAACATCATATACACCCCAGGTGTTCAAGGGGCTTCATATAGTAAATGGGTGTGTGAGCAAGAGAGGCAGAGAATGACAGTGTAGCACTAAGGGCCTGTAGGGTCATCTAAAGTGCTTTATGATGGGTGTGTGTGTGTGTGTGTGTGTGTGTGTGTGTGTGTGTGTGCATGAGACGTGTGTAACCTGGTGTCCTCCTGAGTCCATGGACTGAGTCTCTAATTATCCCTGGCCTTCTGGAACTCTCTCTTCTTTCACTCTGAACCCCTGTGGCTCTTTTCTCTCTCTCTCTCTCTCTCTCTCTCTCTCTCTCTCTCCCCACCCCCACCATCCTTGTTTGTCTCACATTCGTAAAAATAACCCAACGGTTGGAGCAGTCCGTTAATTGGTACCATTTTATGGTGACAAAAGAAAGGGATTTTGCTAGGGAAGTGTTTTCATCTCAAGGTCAGAGCAGGAGAAGGGCAGGGATGTGCCCGGTGCTTCTGGTGGAAAACGTTCTCCATAATGTCGAGCTGAATGCTGCTTCATTGTTTGCTGCAGAATCGAAGGCTGATAAACCTATCATTTACTCCCACTCACTGAGAACCAATGCAATTACATTTTCCACACATTTTTTTTAATATACTCTCTCGCAGACTGATTATACATGTCGACTTAGATTTGCAGATTTAGAGGGCTCAGTAGCAAAAGAACATGATTGCAGGGTAAGGGGCAATGAAGAATATGTTGCTCATTAAATCAGTTTAAATATTTAGTGGAAAATGGTACTTTATATGTTTTTTTCAAATTGGGCTGAACATTAATCTCAGCGTGCTTAATTGTGTTTTGGCGTCCACATAATAGTGCTGGAAGTAACAAAGGTGAAATGATGAAAGCTGAAGTGATGAAACCCCCAGTGGTTTGATGAATAGCCACAAATGATCTTATAAATAAACAGACGATTTGGATACAAACAAAATGCTTTTTGCCACTCATCACTTTGGCCACAAAGGAATTGTGAGAATGTTTGTCTCTCTTTTTTTAAAACTACTTTAAGTAATTGTATGCAAACCCATTCCTGTCGGGTAGAAGGGAAAAATCCTTGCCTTTTCCCCTCCTTCTTTGTTTCTGGTAGCAGTTTTAAAATATTGGGGTTGTATCTCAAAATCTTTCAATTATGATCTCAAATAGTTTGACAATATCTCAAAATAATGACTTAGTTTCTCAAAATGTTGACTAAGTGTCTTTAAATAATTACTTATTTGATCCAAATTTTGAATTTCTAAGATGAAATTCCAGCATGCTATGCCAAAATAATGACTTAATGGATCTCAAGAAAACAAGCGATTATTTTGAGATAGTCAGTCAGTATTTCAAGACACTAAGATATTAATGAAGGCCATTCCCAACAGGTATAGGAGAAAAGTTGTTTTTCTCCTATACCTGTTGGGAATGGCCTTCATTATGATCTAGAAATTATCAAATTAATCAAAATTTCCTATCTAAGTTCAATATATTGCCATAATATAAAGTTTTATTGTTCTTCTGTGGCTTACTGCATACAAGAACATTATGCAGGCCATTCTAAATGCAAAAACCAGTGTGAAGAATCCTCTTCATTTTTGGGCACTAACAGGTTTCATGGTTTTCCACACACAGATTTACAATTTAGAGTGGGCTTCCTGAAAGAATCCCTGCTGACAGTGTAATTTAAGTCAAGACTCGTCTTGTTCAGGCTCAGAAATGTGGTCCTTTAGGCTGTAATGATGTTTAAAAAAAAAAAAAGTTCACGAAAAGATGTGATTTTGAGAAAGCACCTGAATGGCAGCTATGTGCAAACATGAGAAACAAGTGCTATCAACAAACAGCCCCATTGTTTGTATGTGTGCTCTCTGCCTACATTTAGCTTTTGCCCCCTATACCATGGTTCAAAAGTTCAGGGTGGTCAAAGAATCCCCCTGTATGTCTACAGACAGCCCACATGACCAGCAAACAAATATTCGCACATCCTCTCTAACGCACAGCCGTTCTCGCCATGTTGTGACTTTCCAGATGAGGGGAATCTGCAGTACTGGGTGAGGGAGATTGTATGGAATACAATGATACTCATTACCCCTCAGTTCACAATAAATATGACATTCGCTGCACATTTGAATACAATTCACCGCACTCGAGTGCTATGTTATCTCAAGTGTCTACCACTGTTCTCGTGCCAATTTCCTATAGACAGCAGCTGGAGCACTTCTATGTTTCTCCAGCATATGTCACATAAAAAGACAGTTAAAATACTAGGAACCATATTACCCATAACAAAAGGTAGGACATATATAACATAAAGAGAGTGGCTGAATATAAAAATGAATCATTGAAATGTTATACAAATGTTTTCTTTTAATACCCTTCTGTAAACACACTGACACCGATATCCCCTCTGTGAAGAGTGTCGGCTTGAACTACGGGACATTTGAACCAATGCTAGTATTAACAAATTCCTCTCTATGCTTCAGGAACTGTAATGAACCCAAAGTGAACTTTGGAACTGGTCTAGCAAGCAAAGAAGTCCAACATTGCTTAAAGCAACACAATTAGATAATAGCTCCTTGACTGTGTAAGGATTGTGATCAGTTTAAAAATGACAACTAATTGTGGTTTGATTGTTCTGGACATTGAAAGGATGCCCATTGATATTTATGCCTGACAGAGGGCTATTTGCCTTTCTTAAACCACCTGCCATTCTGAATGTTTACTTTATGGCTATTGCTGCGATTTGTTATGCACACAGTGTCTGGCTACGGTTGCCTGGACATTGTACATATGTGGTAATTAATAATGGCTTATTGCATTTCATACACTCTTAAATTTAGATTTATTGCCTGTTTTCCATGTTTCCGCAGAACAGTACCACCCCATTAGCAACACGAGCACCTTGTCTGATTATTGCTGAGTTTGTAGTTGCTTTGTGGTAGGAAATTTGCTCATTGTTCCTCAAAACAGGCTGCTGTTTATAGTACTGTAATGTATAGATACCAGTGGGGAATCCTTAGGGCCTTTAGGCCTTCAGGGAAACAAATAAAATGGTTAAAATTTGTTCAAATTTTTTTTGTTCTATGGGATCTAGACAGATACAGCCATTCAAGCTTTCCATTGGGTTAGGACTTAAGAAACAAAAGTACCTACTAATGTTAAGAACATAAATCTGCCATGTGATGGGTAACCAAAAAAAGTTACGTTTCTTGGGGGGAAAAAAGCTAGTTTACTCTGCGAAAAACAACAAAACAAAAACAAAATCTCAGTTTAATGCAGTATTTTTTCTCTTTAATCTCTCAGATTTTTATTTATTGCACTAGTATTATCACTTTGCTTGTTTTGCTCATTTTGAATAATCCTACAGGTACTTTTTCACCAGTGTTAACTAAGTGCTAACAGATTATCAGAAATCACATGGCAGAAATCTGCATTATCTTAAAGCTGGGTGACATTTATGGCCCGCACTGATGGCCTAGACACAGTTCACCACTGAAAGATACTGTAAGTAAGGTACATCGTAGTAGGCCTATACTACACAGCATATAGGCTCCTATGTACTATGATGCCAACTCAGAACTGGGTGCTTTAACCCCTTGAACTTTGGCTATATTTAGTCATTAATCTTAAGACGTGTAATTTAGTTTCTACCAAGAATTTAAATGGTTATGTGGTCAACTGAGTAGCTGAAGTGCGCGCCCACATACAAAACCACACAAAGGGTTAAGAATAAAGCTGCAAGATATTCATAGGGTGTGTTTTATGAGGGAGAAAACACACGAGTGAAACAAACCACAAATCAGACTGCTGTGTTATTTCCATAAGTCCTTGCACATCTGACAATTGGACTGAAGAGCATGTGGAGGCTGATGGCTTGGTGAAGAGAACGGCCTATAAATGTATCTATAAATGTTTGACTCAAAAAAAAAAAAAATGAAAAAAATGGGGGGGGGGGGGGGGCAATCCCACTGACCCTACCACGGAGGCT
>JBBPCZ010000007.1:7492128-7506453 GCA_037974445.1 Brycinus macrolepidotus
CCCCCCCCTCCCCCCCCCCCCCCCCCCCCCCCCCCCCCCCCCCCCCCCCCCCCCCCCCCCCCTCCCCCCCCCCTCCCCCTCTCTCCCCCCCCAACCCTAATGGCATTGCCATGGAGACTGTAATTATTGTGCTACATTTTCACAGATGTGTGGAGAGGTAGAGAGAGGGCTTGAGAAGTGGGGAGAGGGTAGTGACGCTGTGGAAGCGCGTCAGCGAATATTAGAGCCCTCAGTGCCAGTAAACAAGTGCCTGCCATGCAGCTAGCGTCCCGCTGAGCACTGTCTCTCGCACTGGGTTGCCTTGGAAACCAGCAAGGAGCAGAATGCCCTCCGAATGTGCAGCGGGGCAGCTGATAGGCCACCGGCAGCCAGCGGTGAGTTATGTGACCTTGGGTAGTAGAGCGTGCACATGCACGGTGACATGATCGTGGGATGTTGCGCAGCCTGAGGATGACACTTGTTGTTACTGCTCATAGTTATCATGCAGGAGTTAAACACACTCCATCATGCAGGAGCTAAACACACACTCGATAATAAGGCCTACAAGGCTAATAGTGGAGCTCAGGCCAAAGTGAAAACTAGCTGCTAACAAGAGCTCAGCAGACCTGAGCCATAATTTGCATCAAGGGATGTAGTTAATGCTCCAGTCAAAAGTGCTGATGCGGTCGCACTAGTCGTCTGGTCAACAGCGGTGTCCTTTACCTTCGTAATATTTTTTGGTCTTTGACACTGAACTAGGTTGTATATGTCATTTGGCTGATATTGACATCCTCCTGTTTTATCTGTATAAGGGAAATATTGACAAATAATATTATTACACAGAAAACCTAATAAAGATATATCAAAGTAGTATTGGCAGCTATACCTCAAGTAATACAATATTTATCCTATGTGTGTTTTACATTCTACCCAAACACTCTTCACAAATACCTATTCACAACAAAAATGAGATCTTGGCAAGTGAAAGCATCCTAAATGTTGGCAAAATATTAATATAATATCATAATTGTTGTTAGAGGTTAATAAACCTCTTTTTAGACATTTTAAAGTGATTCTATTGAAAGTTGCTCATTATATTGACTGATAACTGTACTTGATATAAATTCATACTCAAAAGAAGTAAAAGAAATGATCTGCTGGACCATTTCACTTGATAACTTTTACTTTTTAATGCTTTCCCTTGCATGTGTAGTAGTATAACAGTATACCCTATACATTCCCACACAGAACTTTACAGAAGCCGTGCTGCCAGACGTGTGTAAGTCGAAATACAGCAAGCAGCAGCATATAAACAGCTCCTTCATTTGAGCTGTTATTACTTCCGAGCAGACGCTGAAGCAGCAGAGGCTGAGCGCTGTGTGTGAGCGGCGCTTCTCCACTAAAGGCATATTCCTGTCAGCCGCTGCCATTGTGGCAGGAGACTGCTGATGTCTGGCTTTCTTTAATTGACAGGTTGAAAGCTGCTGCCCTTGTGTCCTTAATCACTCCACCGGCATTAATTAGCCATTTCTCCTTTCTGCCAATTAAGCACGCCTAAAGGGAGAAACCAAATAAATCATCCGACGTGGGGCCCCACACATCCACTACATTCACCGAGCTCTTCAAGGGCCGCCGTCTCTTTCTCAGGTTTCTCCTTTTCAACCAATTAAAGACTGATCAAAGTATTTCTTGATTTGACATGACAGGGGAAGAAAGTAAACGTGTTGCTGTATAATTAATCTAGACAATAAATAAATGTAGGAGATTAATTAGGAAATGCCAGGTCAGTGTGATGGGCTTTTCAGAGTTATTTATACCGAAGAGAAAAAGACCAGCATATTATTCATATATTTTGCATATTCTCACCTAACTGCTATTTTTTTAGTCGAAAGTCTTAGCAGAAGTAGAATGCTGACTGTAAAGTTTGTGAAACTTATCAGTGCTTAAGTTTACACTAGATCATATTATCCATAAACGGATATTCTTTGTGTATGTAAATCATTACGATATGCCATTTTCACCACTGTAGGCAAAATGATTTATTTCCACAATCTACCTTTTGCTATAGAAAAATCAACCTCATGCTTGGGCTCTGATACTCTAAGAAGTTTATTTAAAACTATTTCAGGATTCAGCATAAGCCTTTCAGGACACAAATCTACAAAAAAAGGCTTATTGTCAACACTTTCTGGGGTAAAACTGACAAACACAGCCTTTATGACAGCTGAGGCTTGTTAGGACAGGCCTCAATAAATGTTAATGTAGGTTTTCATCAGTCACCCTGAAAGACTTGAGTAGGTGTCATATTGCCTTATAAATGCCACTCTTCAATAAAGTGTTACAGAAAGCAATTAGTGGTCAATTCAAACTTGAGCTTTTACTGCCTTTTTTAACCAAAGCAGTGGTTATTAGTAACATCATGTTAATCAAAACATTGAGCTTCTTTTCAGTAAGACAGTATAAATAAATGAGACTGTAAAAAGTCTTTCTTAACATAAAAGACAAGATTTAGCGCGATAGCTGCCAGGAGACATAGGCTCTACATGTTAATATCGTAACCTGTCGAATGTGTCCCAGTCTCAAAAGATCTGGAGAATTTTGTTTCGATGATTCACACAGTCAGCACATGCAAAAGAAGGCATTTAACATCTTAAATGCTGAGGGCAGCTAAGTTACCACCTGTTTTGAGACAGGGGGAGTGAGGGGGGCAGGGGGCAGAGTAGTCATTAAGATGTGGTCATTCCTTTCTCTGAGGAGTCACAGTGTTCTCTCTGGAGTTGATGTGATCATGCCCTAATGTTTATCTGTTGTTCTTACCTGCTTGTTTGTTATCCTGCATATGGTCATCTGATCCTCCATTGATTAACCAGACACTGTGATGATAAACTGCTCAAAAGGCATAAAACACTTAAGAAACTTAAAAAGGTTAATCCTGCATTACAGCTCTCCTTTAACATAGCTTTGCTTTTTCTGAATTGTTACTGTCTGATTTTAGTTTGCTTTACACGATACATTTGGTCTAAGGTTTGAGTTTGCATTTGTTCAACTTTCACAAATGTTTTAATAAACGTAAAAAGTGTTCATTGTCGACACATTTTTTAACTGTGTATATTTACTAATTTATTACCATAGCTTTTGCCTGAGATCTTAATCTGTTCATGTACAATAAGCTAAAAAATAAGCGGCAAATACAAATTAGTTAGAATTTTTATTAACATAATTAGGACAGACCGTGTATATTTTGACAGCCATTACAAAAGTCAGCCTAAAAGTGTTCATCCTGTTGCTCAGTAAACATATTTTAAGCACCAAGCTACCCATTCGATGTATCTTTACTGTGCATATTTGGTTAACACTTTCATTATTACAATAACAGAATGCTAAGCAATGTTCGGCAATCTTTAACTTCACATTAACTAATAATTTGGCACTTTTGGATTATAAAAAAATGTTATAAAATGTTATTAAAAACTACATAGAGTATAATTACCCTGTTTCTAAGTTACGGATAGATATTTAATCTATTGCAGTGTCCAGTACATCAATAAAACAAATCTTTAACAATTTTACCTTTATCATAGAGTATACATTTTACAGTTTATTAATACTCAGAATTCAATACATATCTTTAATCTTCAATACCGTTACAGCAAGCAGAGTAAGCTAGAGTAAATAGAATTTCTTACAAAACGCTTTTATTAAACAATGTGGGAGAGGCACTGGATGAGTTCTGATTTTTGTGTTCACAAACCTGAAGAGACTGAATAGATTCGTCATTGTACTGCATGTAGAATTCAAGCAGCTAACCTTGGCTGGAGACTAACAAGGCTGGAGATCCATTCAGGTGCATAAGCTCTGAGCCACTAGTTCAGTATAAAAGAATCCCGACCTTCAAATCTGACTGACTTATGTGGCTTCTATTTGATGACAGGACATGCATTTGCGTTTTGCTCTTCATATGTTTATATTAACCAGGAATTCCACTGATTTTCAAAATTTCCACACATATTAAGTGGTTGGGTTGAGAACAAAGTCATTCAGAGTGAAATGAAATGCTATGATTTAGAGAAATTTACGGAGTCTGAATTGCTCACAGTGGTGGTGACAGAAATGTCCAGAATGTTTAATGCCTCTAAAAGCTCCCTCACATAGTTATTCCATGACACGAATACAAATACACTGCCGGATGCCAGAGATTAGAGATTTCTGATAGTTTTGAGATAAGATTTTGGTCTTAAACATATTTCTAAAACCTATTTATAATGCAAAGTATACACACAAGACGTTATAAGGAAAAATAATAGATTCACTGTCATTTCACTATTGACATCATATTTAGAAGGCCAAAGGGCATGTAGTTTTACTAGTCATTTTGGATAGTAATTCTAAATGGTTTTATTTATGTTGTAAAAACTGCGACCCTTGGTTTCTGTCACCACCCTTGGAAAAAAAAATGTATCAGAGAGTTTCTCTACAATCTACATTGACAATGCAATCTCACTTCAAAACCATATAATATAGAATTAGAGCCATACTGTTACTTGGATTTCATCCATTGTCCAGTACAATTAGCATTTGGCATGAATGACAGCAGCAACAGCTATGTATCATCTGTGGGGAGCTGGTGTAGATAATGAATCTATCCCCCAAAACACACACACACACACAGGCCTACACAAGAGTGAAATGAAAGCTCCTGCCTCGCTGATCAAGGCAAGCAGAGCACGTCCTTAAACTCGGCCCGTGAATGTTCCCACATCTTTCTGTTTATCGGGATTAGATGAAAGGGAGCACCTCTGGAGGACCTTAAAAAAAAAGCCAGAGAGCTCCTCGTGTTTAGCTTTAATCAAGCACACCAAAGCAAATCATAGAGAGTTCACACTTCTCTAACTTCTGCTGCTGCACTCTCTGCCTCCACGCTGCTATCTTATTGTCAGAGGCGCTACTCTAGTCTGTCAGTCAAATGATATGATTGTGTGATTTTCCTGGGCATTTCATAAGCTCTTTCATGCGGGCACCTCCTTGATATATCTGAATGAGCTCACAGCTTTCAAGACAGTCGGACACAAACGCCATTCATTTTCCTTTATTCTGGCATTTCCGAGTTTGTTGTGAGGCGTGCTTATGTATGCTAGTGCAACCATAGAGTGACTTCACGGATTGATCAAAGGGACGAGCTTCTCTGTACTCCAAAAAAAAAAAAAAGGGAAAAAAAAAGAACATGCCTTTAAGTGTCAGAAGCTGTGTGAGGAGGGTTAATTTCACACATGCAACATTTCAAAGCTTTCAATTTGTGTGCCGCCTCCCTAAGGAGATGTACGTCTAGAAAGCGCGAGAAATGATCAGAAATGTACTGCTGTCTCTCTCTCTCTCTCTCTCTCTCTCTCTCTCCCTCTCCCTGTCTGTCGTTCTTTGCGCTCTCTCTCTCACTCTCTCTCACTCTCCATCTCTCTCCCTCTCCCTATCTCTCAGTCTCTGCACTCTCTCTCTCTTTCTCTCTCCTTCTCCATCTCTGTGCACTCTATCTGTCTCTCTCTTTCTCCCTCTCTCTTTCTCCCTCTCTCTCTCTCTCTCTCTCTCCCCCCTGCTGAAATAAGACACAGGACTCATCCATCACTTATTTTTCTCATTTTCGAGGAGAAGCGAGGCACCACTTATCTTGCTGGGGCCGTAATAAGAAACGATGGTTTCTTTTATTAGTCAATGTTTAGCAGCACAACTTTCAAGTCACAGTGGACCCACCCCGCAGCCCCTCCTCACAGGGGTGCTGACAAACCCACTGAACCCCTCAATCTGGCTTTTATCCGTCCCTTTGGAAGACAATTACTCAGCGCTGAGTCGAAGGGAGGCCCAACATCTGTGAGAAAGCTCAATCTGAAGATGAAAAGACAGAGTGTGTGTGAGAGAGAGAGAGGTAGAGCCAATGGCATGAATTAATACCACCGACAATACCGTTTGAGTGTCTGTGTGAGTGGATCTGGGAGTTCATTTATAATGTATCAAGGGAGGCTCTAGAAAGATAGCACTTCTCTTTTAAAGTCTCTCTCTCTCTTTCTCTCTTTCTGTTTCTTTTTTTCATCTCTCGCTGCTCTCTCTGTCCCTCACACAGAATCCATCTCCTGGGCAGACACAGTGAGATGGATAGATGATAGTGTGAGGGAGGTGTGGACTGAGAGAGAGATGCAGAGGGAGTGAAAGAGAGGCACTGCAGCTGCTCAAATATTGATCACTCTGCTTTGTGCTGGGCCGCTGTGCTCTCAGCCGGATGCTTGGGACTCTGTCTGGATGAGGGCAGGCCGAAAGGCCACTGGGCTCAGAGCTGCTCTGTCATCAGGCACTATTTAAAAAACTTGTCATACATATAAATACGCTTATATGTCATTACTGCCAAAACCATTTTGTTGTTGTATTCATTTTAACAACATCTGAACACACCAAAACTCTCGCCACATTAATGTGCATTAAAGTTAAGAATATTTTCCCCTTTCTCCTATAAAGTTGGAGTTTGTGGGGTTTTGTTATGACATTGATACGTATATGCATTCATGTATATTAATTCACTGATCCATTCATTCTTTTTCATTCGTATGGATTTGCGTCATGATGGTAGCAGGCTGAGAAAGGCAGCACAGGTGTTTCTTTCCCGAGCCACGTCCACCAGCTCCTCTTCAGGGATCCCAGGTATGAAATGTACAGACATGCATTTTGTCCACTGGAAGAAAAACATTTACAGCCAGTTTCTCAAACGTGGTGTAGGCCTAGTTGAGTAAATTGCAGTGCCAGAGATGAATTAAAATTCTTAAGGCCTTTTCACTCCAAGTCTGATTTTTATTGATCAAAACAAACATAAAACATGTCTTGAATATGAACATGAGCTGACAGACTGTGACGCTGTGTTACATTTTTAATCAGAGCCAGCTATATCTTCTGCTTTTATACGAATGCATCAAAAATTTGGCTGACCAGTCAGAGCTCCATTGACATTGTACAGTCCAGGAAACTGTGTCTCATGATGGCTGTAGAACACTAAGGCTTATACAACAAATAATATGTTCACTATAAAAATGCACAGGTTAATGAAATACATGGTGGACCAAAGCTGAAAGGCTATAGAACAGTAGGAGGAATGAGGTGTACCCAGTGTGTGTGCCTTTCAGTTGCATTGCTTAAAATGATAAACTCATTGTTGCAGCTACTTGAGGAATAGCTTTCCCTTCCCTCTTCTATCTTCTTCACACATTCTCAAAGTGTTAAAAACATAGAATGTGATGTGAAGGTTCACTGTGTTAAAACTGCATCTGTTTTTCCTGGTAAAAAAAAAATCAAACTTGGTGTGAACATACCTTTTCCCTCGGGTCTGGGAAATTGGCCCTCAGTGAAAGGAATAGTCTGCTGAGTGCCATCCATCTTGAGGCTGATTCAAGATAACAAGAAGAAATCCACACTCATGAATCAGAATTTCTAGGATTTGTTTCCCAGATATGAAAAAATACAGAGATTGGGCAGGCTGACAATAACTGACAAACAACATTTATTTGTTACACCTGCTTTTTAATTAAACATGTCTAATAGCGCTATTTCCATTTTACTTGGAAGAAAAATGCCACCCCCAACTCAAAAACATTGGGAAATTTTGGAATTGCCAGATCTCACTGACAAATACAATTAATATTATGGTCAAAAGTGAATAAGCATGTTTATTATGGTCAACTAAGCTTTGCACTGAATTTTATATTATTAAACATCATAAAGATGTTTTCTTTATGTTTATTGTAACACTAGCATTAATATAGGTCTTTTGTAGATGTTCGTTAAACTGTATGATTTGCCATTCAAATATATGATGTGAGCCTCTTTGTTTTTCTGAGTAGAGGCACCACAGCACTTTTAGATTGGAAGTCAGGAGACTATTGACCCATAAATTTACAACCTCTGGGTATAATGGAACACAGCACAGATCCTAAAGATTCTAATCTCTGAATATGGATTTCCTCTCCTGTTTGATTTTTAAAATGTTTTACTTGAAATCAATGCACCAGACACTTGCCTGCAGTTTTTTCACATAGTACTTGGTGCCCCATTAGGCTGACTCAAGACATCTCATGACTGATTCTGTGTGATCTGGCCAGAGAGAGGAGCTTTGAGCCAAGCCTGTGATCAGAGTGTGTAGTTTTCACTGACAGGTGTGTGGGCACAGCTTTCAGAAGGAAGAGATGTTGACTGGATTTGCAGTCCTTAGTGAAATATAGTGAGGAGACATTCAGTTCTTATTTTTTGACACCCTGCTGTGCCTATTGTGTATCAGGTGTGCGACGGTAATGCATGTCACCAACATGCTTTAGTCAGTTCATTGCTATACACACACACACACACACATACACACACACACACACACACACACAGTCCGGTCCCTCACCACAGCCGCAGGTGTGCATGCCTAATAACCCAATCCTACATGCCTCAGTGGTACCCATGATGACGGGTAGCAAAGACTGTTCGGCTGTGAATGGCACTGCCCGTTTTCTTCCCTTGGCTGCCAGTGGCCCAGACGGGCCACAGACGCTCAGAGTGACACCAGGTCCCTCACCCTCGTGCCCTGGACTTTCGCCTGGCCATCTGCTGCCCCTGCTGCAGCTGCCAGGCACTGAAAAAAAGAAAACGAAAAAAAATCATCCCCACTAGGGACCCTCAAGCACGAATCAAGCAACTCAACAGCCAGCCATCCATCTCCAGCCCAGCCTCAGCTCTCCAAGGAGTTCCATTGGCCCTAGCATGCTAATTGCTAAAACTCTTCCCTCATGTACCGCATAGAGCCCACTGCTAGCATGCTAATCTTTAAAGCTTCTTCTACACATACAGTTTTGAGCTTTGGTCAAGGAAAGGGAACAAAATTCAAAAAAATTAAAACATTAAAAATAAATTGCCAGCTAGCACATTTGAATGGATTCATCAGTTCTGCAGCCATCTGTGAAAGCTGACCGGATAGAAGTTCTCATTCAAGGCAGAGGACATAGCAGTTTTGGCATTTGCGAAGCAGTTTAAGAGCCCAATGAAATGCATCAGTACTGCTGTTTTTGCTCTGAATAGAAAGGTTTTTTTACCATGAAGTTTGTTAGCTTGTAAATTTCATTAGTTCACCGTCATGAGTCATTGCTAACGGTTATGTTTATTCCCTATGAGCCTATTGCGGCTTTTCTTTGAAACCAGCAATGCCTCAGGAAAGTACAAGGCTTCACTCTCAGAGTACATCACTGATGATCAAAACACATGAAATATACCTGGAACAAGCCACTTCTTCTATTCCTGGAAACCACAGAATGACTTATTTTTCTGACTTGAAAAACCATGATGAAATTTAATAAGTAAAAGGGCACTATCTCTCCAAGTACTAAAAGATATTCTTTGCACCTCACAAGATGGGCAAGCAGTGAAACTGGGTAAGCCACTTTCCATTCAGGAAGAGTGAAAGAAGCACTGGGTGTTTTACCTCGTCTTTCAGGAGATTTGAGTGCTTTCACATACAGCTCAGATGTCCGTAACTTAAACTGAATTGCTTTTGGAGATGCAAGTGACAAACATGAAAAAGTAAAGGAAAACAAAGTTTCCCAAAAAGTTCTAGTTGCTGGGCTGGATCATCACTAGGCCAGCGCCACAAAAACAGTAACTGGGCGACTACCTGTGAAAGTGAGATTTTTCATCAAAAGTTTAATACAAGTTGCATTTTTACTTTCTAAAAAAATCACAATAAATGTGTAAGGTACACTACCAGTCAAAAGTTTGGCACACACTGAGATTTGCATGTTACTCATCTAATATTTACTAAAAATACACTTAGTAAGAAATACATTTACAGTATGTTCACCATTCGAGTACCTTTATTAGCCGTATGTTTATTGATCACTCCGAATATAATTACAAATATAATGTGGATCACCAGAAGAGTGTTAAATATTTAACAAGCTATTAAGTGACAGCAAATGGGATAAAACAGTTAACTAGTGAATTTAAAGTTAAAGGACTGTCTAGAATCACCACACAGCCAGTTAACAGGATGTCAGACATAAACTGTAACAGTTTCTTTCCATGTTATAAAGGAAACTTGTTTTATTTGACATTTTTATTTATAGCTGTTCACTCAACAACTTTCCAAAGCTTAACGAAAATTAAGAATATGCAGTTTATGAAATAAATGTCGTAAAACCTGTGGTATGCAAAAACTTTTGACTGGTAGTGTGTCTTCAGTTAGGCCAATTAAATCTCGCTTATTGTGTAACAGCCTTAGCTTAAGTAACTTGATCTTAACGTCATGAGTTCAAAATGTATAGACTCATATCAGGTGACTTAGCCAATGTCCTGAAGCTATAGGCAGCATTTTGTTCTGTGGGTGGCCTTTACAGCTAAGATTAATGTAGCATTTTTTACAGTTGTGTCAGTATTGAATATGGAGACGATGTGATAAATATCTCAGCTTGAAGTATGACCTCCCTCCTTCCAGAATATTCTTCCAACCCGCAGATGTTCTCCCTCAAAAACTTCTCTTGCTCTCTCACTAGCTTTCTATTCATAGCATCAGATTGTTTCTTGGAATCTTCAAAGCAGTGCTTGGCTGCATATTATGGAAAGCATGTGAGCCCTAGCATCCGCTAAGCTAACCATCTCCAGCGTTGTCCAGTTCCGTTCCCATGCAGTCTGAATTAAATCAACTGTGTCTAGAAATTGTCCCTGGCCCAGTATGTCAACTATGCTTTTGCTCACATATTCCAGCCATCGTGCAAGAGGCCAAACAGGAACAAAGTGTGATGCAAAAGAGATGTCTGACGATATTATTAGGCAGTTTAATGGTGAGACCTTTGCCAGTGAAGCCAGGAGCCAGAAGAATAGCAGGCAACTGTGGATGCAGACAAGCAAGTGATATAATCTCTTCCTTAGAACAGGATTTGCTTTTGCCCACCTACTGGCATCATGCACCTGTTTCATCTTGTAGTCAAACACTTTGTTTTGTAGTCATAATGAAAATCCTTTTATGCTTCAGTCTCTAGGGGCTCCAAACTCATTACGAATTATCTTTATTTTTTTGCTGTTCTAAACACTTACAGTGCAGTTCTTCTTTAGCGGAGATAACAGAAGAAAGCGTAAGCAGTAAGATAAATGTCACAACACTTCCTATTCTCCTCTCGGTGTGCAGATAAGGCTGGCCACAGATGAAAGCCCCGGCTGAAATAAAACAGGGGGCTGCATTTGTTCTGATCACGATAGCATCTATGCGAAGCGCACAGCGCAGATGCAATGGGATGATAGAGTTGTGTTAAGATGAATAGGAATTCCAATAGAGATCTTCACACTTCAAAGATGTCAGATGTGGGACCAAATAGCAGTCAGCCTTTCTGTTAAAAGTACGGCACGAGGTTTGAGCGCATCCCGTTTGATCTATTCCCTTCATCAAGCACAGCAGATTCTGTCCCAGTCCTGGAGAACCACAGCACTACAGCACTGTTTTCCTTGCTCTAGCACACCTGGTTCAGCTCATGAAGGATGAAGGGCTTGTGTGTTAAATCAGGTCTGTAGTGCGGTGGCCCTCCAGATGGGGAGAGTTGAACGTGCCCCATAATATCTAATACATATGCTTGGGTGGTTTTTAAGAAGCAGTGAGATGCTTGTGAAATAAACTTTGTGTTTCTATGAAGAGCTAAAGCTCCAAATTTAATGATTTTTTAAAAAGTTGTATATTCGAGAGCTAACACTTTTTCTTTCCCTTTATCAGAGATATGAGGCTTGCTTAGAACAGCAACATTTAAGATTTTGGGACAAAAACTAGTGGCCTAAATAGACAAGAAAACTTGGCTGATAGGACTAATGCTGTTACTGAGGCAAGAGATATTATAGCATTAGAAAAGAAATAATGCATGTGACTAATTTTTGTCCATTGAACTTAGCATTACATTCCTGAATGTCCCTTTTACATAGATCCTATATAGAGATTAGTGTGTTATCAACATTATTTCTGATGTTGTGAAGATGCTCCTATTCATCTCAGATTACAGTTACAGTTCTAATAATTATGATATTTTTTTAGGATTATTAAAATAATAGAGTTACAATTATTATACACCCAGGCCAAGAGGTCACTTGTACAGCTTGAGATTGCTATTAAATACACTCATTAAGATTGCTATTAATCTCACCTGTGACTTGTTTTGGTTATCTCCTGTGAGGCCGTCCTTGCAAAGTCTTGCATGCGCGTTTATATATGCATTCACCAGCCATGTTTCTAGTTCCTAGTATTGTCATTATTTTCAATGCTTAGTTCTTAGTTATCTGGTTGTGAAACTGATCTGCTTGGGATTTGCATTTCTGAGTTTATAGACATATCTTGGATTTTATTGGCAAACTGTTTTCTGACCCCTGATATGGACTGTGGCTTTAGGAAATGACCTAGAGTTAACCTAAAGATGCTTATATCCTGCCGCATCCCTCCCTGTGTTACATATTTACTGACCATTTATAAGGCCAGTCTCTGTGTAGGCTATGCCTCTTTGAAGTGCAGAGATCATCTCTCCTCCATTTAAAAGATGTGAGAGATTAAACAGAGCTGCTTGTTTGAAAATTTTGCCAGCAGCTCCTAGAAAAGGCTGGAAATACCAAGAGCTTTTGTTGTGGCAGTGATTTACTCCTCTTTAAATGCTGCCTTTCAGCACTATTGCACTGAAGTCAAAAGAACTAAATGTAGTGTTGCATAGCGGTTCCCTGTCAACCCCTCCCCCCAAAAAATGCAAAAAAGGGGGAAAACAATTCGCAGCGATTTTGAAACAGTAATTCCACAGTGTTCTCCCGCCGCAGACGTTATGTCAGACTGGATTTTGCATGTAGTTGCCAGGCAGTTATCTTATCTGAAATGATTTGTGTCCTCGTGTCTAAGTGAACTTATTAAATACAGTGATAGTTTAATTAAAAAGTGCTTGGCATGGAGGCCCAAAGAACTGAATTAAAGATAAAAAAGTGTTTAGTAAAGCGCCACTTATCAGCATAGGGAGTGCAACTCATACTAAAATGCCTGAAAAGAATCTTCTGCATCCCTGGTATGAAAAGACCAAAGCAGAGGAAAAAAAACATGATACAGTGTTCACTCCCCAACCCCCACACCATTCCCTGACCTTCTCTGTTTCTTTCACATTTCTTTAAGCTTTAGGAGTTGCGGTTAGTATCAGCCGTGACAAAAAAATGGTGTAATATGATATTAATTTGATCTCCCTTATAGCTCAAACAAACTAGTGGAGAAATCCTGTTAAAAATACATGTTCTAAACCTTACCACATTTGGATACACAATATTTATCATTTGTACTTTTCACCTTAATCAATAAGCAGATTGATGTTTGCTGACTTAAAACCTAAAACTCTTCAGTGTTTCTTCCACCGTCCCATTTCTTTACAACCAGCTTCAAACATGATCTATTTTCCCTAAAATTAGACATCATTCAGGACAATTAACCTTGAGAACAATATAGTTGGATTCACACCATACAACTCTAGCCTGGTTTCACTTTTGACCTCTGAAGTGAAGAAACAATTTACTGAGTAATCACCAGCATAGGAAATAATTAAATTAGAGCCACCATGTACCTACAGCACTTGTAGTGGATATCAAATTGTTAACTCTCACTCTCTAGTATTGTCCTACAGTACTATGTGGATTAAAATGAATTAAAACTTAAAAGCTTCTGGGCCCTATAAATGACAAGTACATCTTATATAGGACATTGCTTGATTAGACCCTCAGTCAATCTCTAAGAGAGTCACTGTGTGTGGTACTCATTGTGAACAGAGAGAGCAGTTTGGGATCCTCCCACTCAATTAGGCATCATCATTCATCCATCCACCATCGCTCCAGACTCTTCACTGGTTGCGTGACAATCAGGAATGACTCAGGATGAACTGCGTGTCAGTACAGTGTCTCACCCACTGAAGCCGTGTTAAATCAACGAGAGCACTACAATCGTTGCCATGGCAACCCAACCAAATCCTTGGCTCCCACATTCTTTGTGTGTGCGAGTGTGTTTTGTGATTTTATGGATGAATCAAAAGCAGCGACGTTGCATGAGTCTTTCGCTTTAATGCTTTCTGTTGGCTTCTTCAGATAAGATAACAAACTGGCAACCTTTACAACGTTAAAATATTAGAGAAACATGGCATTATTTGTAATTGTAGAATTAAATATAACGTGTGTATGTAATACATCAAACCCTGTAACATTTTTTTTTTTTTTTGGGGGGGGGGGGGGGCGGGGTTTCGTTTTGGGGAAAAAAACCCCCCCCCCCTTTTTTTTTTCTCCCCCTTGTTTTTCCCTCCT
>JBBPCZ010000007.1:7506463-7518681 GCA_037974445.1 Brycinus macrolepidotus
CTAATCACACCTTTAGTAAATTTAAGCTTATGTTTACATTGTGTTATCATTTTATGGTGAAAGAACTGGTCCAAAATCACTCAGGAATAAAATATTCTATCATTAATAAACATAGTTCATTTTCTTCTGTTTTTAAAGTTGTCAAATCAGTCTTTTGGCTTTAAACTATTCTGACAAAGTGAAATAATATTGTCTTTAAATGGAGGAATTATGAATGGCTACTTCAAAGGCTTGAACGGCATTTCTTTACAGGTACGCATCATGCAGTTAATAAGAAAGCATGTGTTTCTATGTGGGTTTGAATCAAATCATCGTTTGTCCTCTTCTCTGGCCGTCCCCACACTGAAATCAGAGGGTGGGCTTGGGAGGTCTGATTCACAATCCGGTGAAGAGGCTGGTCCAAAATCAGCCTGCTCTGATTTGCCTCCTGGTCTGAATAACAAACAGAGAGAAGGTGGGGACACATTTGCACTTCTTGCAGGCTTGCTCTTTGGAAAAGTCTCGCTATTCCCTTTGTTTTGCCTGCGTTCCCTCTCGGCATCTCCTTCGTACATGATTACTTTGAAGCCAGAGAGATAAAGAGGCGTCAGTTTAGCTTGTATTGTGTGGTGGCGCATCCTGTGCTGTTATACGCAATTATCTAATTTTGTATTGTTGATGTGTGTGGGCAGGTGTGAGCTTTTGTTTGTGTGTGTGTGTGTGTGTGTGTGTGTGTGTGTGTGTGTTTGTATGCGTGTGGCTTGCGAGTCGCTGGCTTATTGTAGCTATGGGAGACTGAAAGCAGTGCAGAAATGCTCTTCATGGCTGTTGAAACCAATTGTCTAACATAATTCTCATACAAAAGCGAACAACTCGTAAGTGGAGAGCCACAGTGTTAGCAGCGTTATGATAGTGCTTAACAAAGCTTCCATTAATACCTGCTGGATATGGCTAATTAGCCACAGCGAGGAGGACCATTTGCTGTAAGGAGATATGAAATAATTGTTTTATTTGTGTGTGATATTATGGATGTAGAGGAATAGTATTACAAAGTATAGCGCAATGGGGAGCTCCTAAGCATTACATATAAAGCGTGTGAGAATGGTTGGACTGTAGGGCTTAATTCAAGATGGGGAGCAATAAAATCTGCATGGGGAAGTGAGCATCTGCCTCAGACCTAAAAGTCACAAATGCCAGTGTTTCTAATACACAAAAGTGTAAAATGACCAGCACTTCTTTCTCTGCATTTAACCTATTCACCAGTAGGCAGTAGGCAGCCAGGAACACGGCGCTCTGGGACGGTACCTCAAGGGTACCTCAGAGGTGCCACTAGCAGTCTTGGGATTCGACCCACAACTTTCTGATCGCGGGGCGAGCTTCCTAACCACTAGGCCACCAGCTGCCCCCAATAAAGATAAATGCAAACCAACGGAGGTGAAGACCCAAGTCTGGGTAACCTGGCAACCCCAGAGTCTGACTGCAACTCAAATCAGACTCTGGGGTTGCCAGGTGTCCCGTTTTGAGCTCTTTTGTCAAGTGCCTGGTTGGCACTGTTAAACGGATGCTAAAATATCCAGATGAGCGTCACTCTTAATGTGTTGCCTCTGTTGAAGTGGATAAAGGTCCATTCTAGCTCTGTCATTGTGCCTCTCTCTCACACATTTGAGTTCATATTGGACCCCAAGTGCAAAGGGATTTTCTGTTACAGGATGGGCGTGTTCTGGGGCTGCATCTCACACCACATATGCTGTACTTAATAGCATGTGAAATTAGTACGCCACCAGTGGTGTGATTATTATTGAACATATTGCTTAGTGCAATGGTGTGTGGATTTATATGGAGTTTCTGTCTAGGCACATGGGCAAAGCTAGGCCGTGTTGTGGTAGGTTTGTGGGATACAAAATATAAGCAAACCCATTATTTCTCCACTTTAAGTCTAGAATTTCTAAAAGAAATTAAATATTTATTTTGTGCATACTTCATAAGGATTTTTTTCAGTTCAAAAAATAAAAAATTATTAAAAAGGACTCGAGACCTATTCACAGAACCTAAGCTATTGTCCTCACTGCAGTCGTGTGTGATTAAATGAAGAACTGCTATAGGCTAATTTCTATTTCTATTTCTATTTCTATTAAGCTAACAGCAACAATAAAGAGAACAACATATTCTTAATGATGAGTTTACTGATATTGCTTTGTGGTTTGATGGCCAAATCCACAAAACAATTCTGGACCTACTAAATATCAGGATTTTGCTTGGTCTTAGAAACAGCATACACCTAACATGGAGGAAGCAGTGATATTGTTTTGATGACACTTGGTATTAAAAATATTGTCTGTAAATTTAAATATGTCCACACTTGCAAGAGTGCCATCATTCGCATTTTTATCACTGGAGTTTGTTAAATTACTTTGTGTAGAAGACTATGAATCTTTCTCCCAATTTACCAGCAACTCAAGTTAACTCAAGTATTTACTCAACTGAAGGGGCAGCTTTGGTCATACAAAGCTCCTTCTTATCTGACATTTAATAAACCTACAGTGTTAACTTTAGCGGTTAAAATATTTATTTATTTATTTATTTATTTTTTGTTAACAGGGTTTCCTGAGTCCCCCCCTCCAAAAAAAAACACCTGTCTCAACAGTAATTTAAGATAGTATTACATTTTCTGTCACTTTCTTTGAATAAATGAAAGTTTCTAGGACTTCATTAGACAGGTTTTTGCCTAATATAAGGGTTAATTTATCATGACCTCTGCACCTAGTTAGCATTATACTATAATGACAGTGTGCTAATTGTTGGTTAAATTCATTGTTATCTGTATTTATATGCTTGGATTACCTAATCATTGAAAGGAAACTTTATCAGCTCTATTCAAATGCTTTGTACTGAAGCACAGTGTCAGTGTCTAGAACAAAAATTGATGTCCACAAGGCCAAAATGACCCACTGAGGCAGACACAACACGCACTGTGGGTGCTTGAGATGGCTCTCGCTGTTATAAGTCGTGGATTTCTGGACAGAGCTTGTAGAAGACAGTTTTGAAGCGCAGGCTGGTCTAAGCTGAAACACAGGAGAGCAGTGTAATCAACATGAGGATTAGAGGGCTTTGCAATCATGGCTGTTTATGGCTGATAAATGTACAGTGTGAAATGCTTCAGGACATCCTTGAACATTCTGAAATCCCTCTCTACCAGGTGAATTACTCTGGGAAAACAGTGACTATGACACAAATTGGACTGACCTTTGCCTTACTGATGTATTGATCATATATCAAGGTAAATAAGAGCTTTTTCTAATGCCACAGGGTTCCTGAGCCAACATTTCCCAGCATACGGCAACATTGTAATGTAGGCACTTTTCTGAGTTCTCCGTGCTTCTGAATGTTTTTGCATTAGATGGTGGTAACCTATGTGGACCTGTTTTGCAGATTCTAGCCCCTTTAGCCCCACAGATGATAGAGCAAAGGACTTATCTTTTTGATATTTGTCAAAACATTGCAGGCACAGAACTTTCTCGCTTTTTTGATGGCATAGACAGTCAGTGGTTGAGTGAGTTCATGTCACCTTTGGTGATGACATGGTCCACAATGGCGAACTGGCCTTAAGAACTAAGTTTAATGAGTCATTGTGAATGGAGGACACCATTCTAGAACAATGTGAATGGGAGAGGACCTTCAAGAACTTCCAGGATGATACTGAAAAAGGTCACTGCTCCATCAATAGTTTTGTGCCATTATTGGGTGAATTGTTCATTCTACGAATGGGCAATTTAATAACCCTGATTTAATAAATACATTTGGACACTTTATCGTCAGTCTGCATCCCTGCTCACCAGTCACTCAAATAAAACAACATGTTGTAAGCGAGACTGAAGCCTTCTTATTCATAGTTGCGGACATGTCATAAAAGTGCAAATAAAAATAAAACTCCATTAGGCTACACATTGAATTTTTGGTATATGTATGTAGTACCCCGTAGTTATCCGTCAGTTTTTATCAGCATGGTCTTTGTTTTTAACTGTACTGAGTTGCTGTTATTAGTGTTTCTTTAGGGAGTCGAGATGGTTCAGCTGCAAACATTAATGTAATGTAATGTCTGTTGCTTAGTAACAAGAGATTAATGATACATGTTATACATCCAACTAATGTAGGGATCTAGAGTGTACACTAGAAATTGCGAGTGGATTGCGGGAGATTGTAGATCCTTCAAAATCACTCCGGAATTACATTTTTTGATTCAGACATGTCTGAAAAATGTCTCAACAACGATATACTCAATAGTGCCCTAAAATACAAATATGGATCCATTTGGTCACTACTGTGAATTTTTCAATTACAACATGAAACTAATATGTAAGTTACTGTATGCAGCTATATTATAGGATCTGAAAGGCGAATCCTGGTAAAAGGGTTTCAATCCTTAACAAGATCTTCCCATCCTTTCATCAATTATTTTGTTTATTTATGTTATAATGGCTACTGTAAATACTATAAAAGGTACTATTGTTATACATCTGTATACACCTCACCATACCCTCCTCGTTTTTTGTTGGATAAAAGTGCTGTTGGTACTGGCACTGTGCAGCTTGTTAAACTAAAAAATACAAGTTAGCTGAGAACATATGCCACAGTGCTATGCATGGGGATTTTAAACATTGCACATGCGAATTCTCACATTTAACTCTAAATATAATTTAATTTCTTAAACTGGAAAAAGAGCAAAGGTGTAGAACCTAGACTAAACACTGTGACAGATTGCATCACTTATTAAAACCGTCAAAAATCCAAGGTATGTGACAGAATTAATTTTCTAAGTCTGGCTAGCAAACAAAGTTGCTTCTTGTTAACTTTAGATTAGATTTATTCCAGGCCTGAAAGCTTGCCAGACAGAGTAGTAGGAGCCAAGGGGCGGGGGAGGTTAGTGTGTTTTGTTATCGTAAGCGTTTGGCGTATACCTATGTGATAATGCCTTGGCAGGCCACTGCTGTAGCACCCTTCAGGTGTTGTGATTTTACTCATGTCACCTGGGTAGTGGCAATGTATGTTTCACTCAAATTAACACAACCCCCCCCCACCCCTGTCAGAATTTCATGCACCCCCCATTCATTCTGTCCTGATGCCAGCTCTGGGTGGGCCTACATACAGGTCTTTCAGGTTTAAGGGCATGTCTTCTCACCTTACTTGAGTGTGTCCTCAAGTATTCACAGTTCAACCATAAACAATACAAACTAATTCTGCAAGAGTATCACATTGAAAGGTAAGCCAAAAACACGCAAAAATAAAAAGTAAATCTCTTGACTCAGACTGTGTAATACACCGTATATGCAGCTCTCATAGATCCAACCACAACCCCAGACACCCTCCTGTTCTGGAATAAAAAAAACAGACTTAATGCACAGCTTCAGATCCCCCTGATCCGCACGGATGTAGAAGACCGAATGATATTTCTCGAGAGCGAGAGAGAAATAACTCTAAAATGAATAGCATATTAACAGAAGACACAAGCACATTTGAATGGGCGGCAGTGGAGGGATAGGAGATTAAGAATTTTAATAATCTGCAGAACCACGATTCATGACTAATACCACAACATAACAATCAGGCCCTCCAGGGGCGAAGAGTGACTATCTTCATCAAAACACCACACACACACACACACACACAGACAGAGAGTGAGAGAAGCAGCAGAGGTGGGAAACAAAAAAGATGAATCTGGAATTAGCCTTTGTCTGAATATGTACCCCCCTCATTGAACTTTCACATTTCTGTTTAATTTATGTTCGGCTATAAGAGAGAGAGAGAGAGAGAGAGAGAGAGAGAGAGAGAGAGAGAGAGAGAGAGAGAAAGAGACAGAGAGAGAGAAAGAGAGAGAGAGAGATTGTCAATAATGAAGAAAATGTTTACATGAAGCATAATTGAGAGAGAGAGAAAGATTGAAATGAAAGGGAGACGGAGAGATGGAGAGAGAGAGAAAAAAAGAGATATATAGAGGTGGAGGAAACTGAAGATAAAAGACAGTCAAGAATGAAGTTGAATGTTTACATGAAGCAAAATAGAGAGAAAAAGAGAGAGAGAGAAATAAAGAAAGAGAGAGAGAGAGAGAGAGAGAGAGCAAGATATGTGCTGTAATCAAGCGTGCATTTCTCACTGGGGACACTTCCTGGAGGATTCAACAGATGTGTCCCATTTAGAACGGTACATCACATTACACACGCAAATGTTATGCTTCCACAAGATTCATGATAGTCAGTCTCTCTCTCTCTCTCTCTCTCTCTCTCTCTCTCTCTCTCTCTCTCTCTCTCTCTCTCAAGCAGGTTCTGTGGTTTGGTTGAGCACGCTGTGCTGAACTCTGTGCTGCCGCAGACTGACATGCTGGCTCGCTTCAAGAGGAGGAGAAGAAACCAAAGTGGGAGAGGAGCAAAGGATGAAGCGAGGGATGGAGGGAGGACTTGTCTGGGGTGCACATAGAGGTCAGCTCAGCTGCTCCTCCACCCCCTCAGCATTAGAGAGAGGGGCTGAGGGTCCATGAGAAAATTGCATGAGACGTATTCGGCAGTAATGCGGCCCACACGGCTCACTCTGCATTTGAGGCACCAGAGAAATACAATTACTGCATTAATGCCCTCTCTGTGTACTACTGCCAAGGCACAGAGAGAGAGAGAGAGAGAGAGAAAGAGAGAAGTGGAGGAACACTGGAATACTGAGAGCAAGGCAAAAAAGAGTCTTGTCAGAGAAGGAGAGATGAAAGGATGAGTGAAAGAACTAGATACAGAGAAACAGCTTCAATCTGCATGCAAAATGCATGTACAACAAACAGCAGCAGCTCTATGCATGTACACTTTTACATTACTGTTCAATATAGCAATAAAAGTTTACTTGCAAATTTATCTAACAGCTGTCCACTAAAACTATGAACACATTCTGCTATGAGTATAATCTACTTCAGAGCTCAGCTTTATGTTCATCAAACGCCTGAAAGGTTTGAGTGCTAATGAGAACGTCAACAGGGAGACGTCCCCAAAAGAGCACTGTTACTAATAGTCGTAGAGATTGTTGTTTTTCTCAGATCTAAACCTGGTGAGTATTAAATATGTTAACTTATTCCAAACCAACAAACCAAACATGTTCAGTTGTGTGCAGGGACAAAGTGGGACTCCTTTTCAGCCTCAGAGCTTTACATGATACAGACCAGCCCACACTAACTCTAACTGCACTTTTCATGTAGACATTGTAGAAAAGGCATCACACCCTTCTACAGCCCCTACCCCAACACACACACACACACACACACACACCTGAGAGAAGGAGAAGGAGAAGGAGAAAAGCCAATAGAAAATTTAACATTTAGAAAAGTTAACTTTTACCAAAAAATTATCATTTTCTGCTCTTTTAGCTCAAACTACCAATACACTATACTTCAGCACTAACAATTCACAGCTAATTAACTCTGCAAGTATTCTTTTTTTGTTAGTTTTTTTTTTTTTGGTGCTTCCTTGGTTTTCTCACTTTTCGCTTCACCTGTCTATCTATATGATCTATATGATCCACGTATGGAAATCGCCACAATGGTAAGCAGCTCGAAAAATGGACATCCAGTATCAGATTCACACCACTGCTTTGAATTTGAACAGGTTAATATCTACCCACTATAAGACTCATTAGCTGACTAGTTACATTCAGCAAACCAGAACTGTACCATCTGATGAGGGTGCGTGCTGATTTAATCCCTAAATTACTACATCTATAGACGTGGCTGTAACATTTCAGTCTGTCTGTGTGTTTATATATGTTTTGTGGGTTTTAGGCCCAACCGTCCCATAAATGTTATCGACTCACCAGGACTGTCCCAGATACCCACTCAAGCATTGTTTTTATCACGAATGACCTCTTATGATGAGCATTGTATGTGCCTAGTGAAAGGTTTCCCACTAGTAAAAGTCGCTGCAGATCATTAGAGCATAATAGACAGCATTGCTTTCCACTGCTCCACTGATAGATGGTCCCTGCCACATCGCCTGTGTTATGATGCCATTGTTTATGTGTATGTATGTATGTGTGTGTGGTTTTAGATCATTGAAAACAAAGGGAAACAAATTGACGCAATCATGAAGTCGCCGGTGGCGTGTCATTTATGTTGTGAGAGCTCATGGGAATGGTTGGAGTGATGAGTGCCAGTTCCACCATCTCTCACACACACCCACAGTAAAACCCACCCACAAACACACACACATACACACACACACACATCCAAACATACTGCATGGACGCATGGATTCATCTCTGCCAGTAGAGTGTTTTTGCAGTTCAAAACTGTGGTGTAGAGGTTAAAAAACTGGGAGCAGAATGTCAGTATGGAGAAAATGCTGGAAGACCTGCATGCATTCTTAGACATGGCCAATGCATATTTTATAGTGATTTCAAACCAAAATTGCTTTTAGCTCATTTACAACCAGAACACAATACTGGGCACATTTCATACTATGAAAACATTTTTGTCTTTTCACTTGTACACCTAAGAATAATTTTCTGTTAGGCCTTGACATCTTAAACATGTAACATCACACAGAAAACCAGTCTGCAGAGTTTAGTTAGAAGTTACAATAGTTAGTTAAAGGAATTACAGTGATTAATTTGAGTTCACTTATTTTGTATGTTCTAAGAAATCATTTTTAAAATGGTATCTCTAGGGAAGAAAATGCTTTTAGAAAGTATGTTACAGAAGCAGATTGCAGGGACCGTATGAGTTTAAACAATGTGCATATCATGCTCACTTTATAGCACAAGGCAAAATGTTCTCATGTTGTGGCTTCTTTCTTCAGGCCCTCTAGTAGCCATTCTTCTGGCAGAATGGAAACTGACTCTGTGTTGAGCTGCTAGAAAGCAATGAGGGTCGAAAATGGAGGGGCTGAGACTCCCCTGCTGTGAAAACAATTCATTCCTCTGCTTAAAGACAGCTATGTAAAGTTAAGTGAGACAACACAACAGCAGATTTTTTGGTTTTAAAAATAGTGTCACAATAAAAAATAGTGTTTGAACCAAATTAGGACACCTTTATTGATTGACTTAATTGCTCACTTATGAAGACCACAAAAATCTAGTCTACTTCTGGTTTCATAAAGTACATAGATTTCCACCACACAAATATATTCAATCAAAGGTCAAACATCAATTTTTAAGAAATAATGCATAGCGCAACTGAAGAACCTCCAGAACAGGAACGGCATTTTACGGTTTGCTTTTTTAAACTTCTATAGGTTCCTTCATCATGAAATGTTCACACAATATAAGAGCTTCTGATGTTTTCAAAGGTAGCAATGTGTTTTATGGCAGTGACGCTATGCTGTGCTTTTTTGTGCACTTTTGCTCAACTAAGTAAGCGCAGCTCAAAGAGGTGATAGCAATTGTTTCCCATAAACAGTTCATGCTTGGCCTGTATGAGCCAGACGCCCTCAGAGGACTATAAAGAGTCTGGCTTTCTCGCACAAGCTGCCGCTATGAGGCTCTGAATGCAGGGCCAGTCTATTAGTGACCTGAGGGGGATTTCCTCAGCACTCACTTAACCATTAACCAGTGAGTGTGTGGTGTGGGATATGTCAGGACATGTTTACGAGGCCCTGATAGTGTCTGTGGCCTGCCCGCAGAAGCTGCGTTTGGCCTTCAACAGCCAGCGTGGAGACAGATAAGAGCTCAGGCACAGCGCTAAAGCTTGAACGGGAGTGATCTGTGTAAACAGCCACTAATCAGCCAGCACTGCTAATTCAGTCACAAGCAGACAGAGGAACATTAATGGGTGCTACATTTAAAAACACAGTACCGCCCTGATTTTGCTTATCGGGCTTAAAAGCACTTGACTGGGGAACAGTGATGAAATGCATGATTTCAGGCCTGCGTACACTGTTAAAAATAAAGGTGCCTGCATTTCCTTACCTTAAATGAATGGCTCTAGGAAAGAGATTTTAACTGGTATGGAACCTTTACATTGTGTGGAACATCTTTAAATTTGTATCCACTCTCGCAAATTTCATCCATAAAAGGTTCTTTAAAGAACCATCTGTTGAAAGTTGGTTTTCTATGGCGCTCTAGTCCTGGAGGCCTGGTGTCCAGCACAGTTTGGTGATTTTCCTGCTCCAACACATCCATTAAACGTAGCATTTAATAGATGAGTTGAATCAGATATGTTTGACCAAGGAAGTAATGAAGCTAAGCTGGACCTGGAACTGGAAATAAAGAACCCTGTTATATAGCACCACACTAAAGAACCTCCTTTGACACTTTTATTTTTAAGTTTTGTGCTTACCCACGACCACAGCAGGGTCATGATGAAAGTGGAAAACAAAGATGTCTTGTGAAAGTTGGCTCAGTTCTGGAAAGCGTACAAGAACATCACTGACCCATCAGGGCAGTCCTTTTGTATTTTGTCCTCACATCCTGAGTCTACTTGCCTTTGTCCTTCACTTTCTTCATGCTTCTCCTTCATCCCGTTTGAAATATTTAGCCCTATTCTGTCCCAGAACAGACACCATGGTCCTCCTTTTTGAGGAATCGATAAGTAAATAAAGATTGTATTTATTCGTTTTGGCTCCATTTCCCGCTAGAACAGAACAGCGTGTAGCAGTGGTTGGAGCGAGGGAAAGCTTTATTTAAAATCTGTTTGCCGAGCCAAAGTCATTATTGCACGGTGGCATTTAAACCGAATAAGATATCAAGTTATTATGTAGCTTTCACAGCGCCGAGGAGAATCCAATAAGGAAACACTGTGTTGAAAGAGGAGTTTAATAAAGAGAGGGGCTAACATGCAGATGGCTTAGTAAGCAAAGTTGCTCATAAGAAAGTCTAATTTCTTCTTTCTTTTCTTGTTCTTTCTTTTTCTTTCTTTCTTTCTTTCTTTCTGTCTTTCTTTCTTTCTTTCTTTCTTTCCTCTCTTACTGACCACAGCATTTTGTGTATGTAGCTTAGTGTATTTAGTATAAAGCATTTTCAGAGTATTTTATGGGGAGTTTTATTTAACTTTATATTTTATATTGTGCTTTATATCTGTGTGTCTGTGCAGTCGTAGCATAAGCAATTTCCTCTGGGATCAATACAGTTCCCTGATTCTGATTCTGATTTTGATTCTTTTGTTCTCTCTCTCTCTCTCTCTCTCTCTCTCTCTCTCTAGTTGTGTTTAAGTGCCACACTATTTATGCATTCATAAATTATCTTCATAAGCTTCCATATGGTTGGCCATGTTTCACTGCAGAACAGAAACTGCAGTCCCTCGTTTCTGAGAAACTGATAACTAAGGACTGTGTGAATGTTGCCCAGCCTGGACTGTATTACACTCATTACACCCCGGCTCTCCTGTTTTCCCCAGCATCTCTCCTCTGTATCAGTGTCTTTCAGCAGTGTGGTTTTCAGAGTACACCAGATGCCACCTTATCAGACCCCCTGGCTGTGACTGAGACAAAAAAGATCAAGCTAGATCACACCCCCCTGCTCACACACACTCACTGCTCTCTCATGGCAGCACACCACACACTCTGGCTCATTAACTGGAAAAGAATTAACCAGTGTCTGTCTCTCTCTCTCTCTCTCTCTCTCTCTCTCTCACACACACACACACACACACAGACACACACACACACACACACACACACAGCTTTGTTTGTATACCGTCACGGGGTATGAGACAATACATATGCATAGAATGCTGAATATTGAATACACTGTTCTAGATGTAGTCATATACTATCCATATTCATATACTACTACACTTTACAACACATTAAAAAGTTGTTTTACTTAATTCACAATGTTGACTCTGTTGCTGGTTGGCAGTTTTCTTTTTATTATTCTGTTGATGTATTTCATGAAAAATTTGGTCACCATTTGAATGACATTCTGAAATTACTAAACTTTTTAGTTGACCGCTTAAGTCCACTGTTTGTTCCACATTCCCTCATGTCTCATTAACTAAACACTTTTTGGGAAATGTACTAGGAGAACCTTATGAAAGCTTTATGTTTAGATTTTGGATACTTTCTACAGAAGTGCAGCTTTCAAAAGCTTTTTCATGACAACTGACATAAGAGTAGACATTTATCGTATGTTTTGATCGCATTTTTATTTATTTCATTTTAGCAAGTATTATGACAACTGATGCTTAGCGGAACAAGCCTTTACAAAAGTTTACCTAGATTTATGTTATGTAGCCTTATGAATGCTGCCTCTCAATAAAGAGCTATTCATATGTGTGTGTG
>JBBPCZ010000007.1:7520127-7534745 GCA_037974445.1 Brycinus macrolepidotus
ATGTATATATATAAATATGTATGTATAAATACATATGTATGTATATATGTATATAAAGTAAAGTGGCCCCTTATAGACACAACACAGCATGGCACACAGTGTGAACAGTGTGAAATTCTTTCTCTGTATTTAACCCATTCACCAAGTGGAGCAGTGGGCTGCCTCCAATGAGGGGCGACCGGGCGGTAGTGTGTGCTATTGGGATGCTGGGCCCATTCCATCAGTCCTCAAAAGAGCCCAGTAACACTGAGATAATCAGAGTAATTTATCAGCCTACTCAGACTTCAGCAAGGATTTTCAGCTTTTGTGAAAAAGAAACACTTTTGTCGCTCCATTTTGTCACTCCTGATGTTGTAGGTTAGCCCTGTTTTCCACAACTCTTGTTCTGAAAACATTCAAAAACAAGTATGCGCACTCACACACACACACCACGACTTATAGACAAACATACAGGCACAGTCATTTACGCACCCATATACTTAGACAAGCATGAGCACATAAGCACTCACATTCCATCCTTGCACACATAGCGTCCAATAACACCCTTTCTAATGATGAATGTAGCCTCTGTCAAAGTGCGCCATTCTTTAAAATGACCTACACCAGCACTGGGAGGTAAACATGTGTAAATTGTCCAGCTGTAGCAGCTCTTCCACTCTCTACCCCACCCTCTCTCGCATATGGGATCTGCCAGTTTAGAGGAGAAGTGTTTCTAACAGTTCTGGCTGCTAATCTAATATGTACTGCAAATATGTCAGCACTTGGTGAATTCACTGCAAACTGTTAAAAGCTAGTCATCCTGTCATGTAGATGAAACTGACTGCAAAATCTTGAAGGTTATTCTCACACTCAGTTAACACCTTTTATATATCAATAAAGAGCCACAGGGTTTTAGTTTTGCACCAAATTTTCAAATTTTATAGAAGTTGAAACTATGAGGTGTGAATCTACAGCTTTTATTTGTACCACAAGAATAATGTGATACTGAAAGTTCAGGATTGTTTGTTTCTTCTCCTTTTTTTTTATCTCCAAACAGATCCTGAACATTATCTCGGGAATGGATTTCAGACAGAAAAACCCCAAATCCACTTGAGGAAAAAATGAAACCCTCTTCTTTTTATCTAGACATTCCTGCAGAAAGGAAGAGCAGCGGGGCATCATACATTTCAAGAGATATGGTGTGTACCTTGCATTTATCTCCACGCTGCATGTCTCCTGAATCAGTCTGTTCTTCCTTGCCTTCAAAGCACATTTTCATAAACAAACCCTGCTGAAAACTATCTATTGAATACTACAGCTCAATAGACCTCGACCGAGATTGCCCTGCGTGTTTGCTTTGTAAAACCCTAAACATTAAGATGTATATTTAGTTTAATGTAAGTGGCCTATTTGTCTAGAATGGAGGTTTGATGGGACAGAAATCGATTCTTTGTTCCATTGTAGAATAAAGCAGTCCTACCTGTGCTGTTTTTAGGTTTTTTTGAGAGCTAAATCCGTCTGCTTCTACCCTGCAAGACATCTATTAATTCAGCTCTTATTATTTAAGCCTTACTAATCCCAGTCAGTCCTCCACCCTTAGCTATTCTTTAATTCAACACACATATCCCAAATATACTGACATGTCAGGAAGCCTGTTGTTTGAAAATTGCAGTGTTTGAAAAGGACGGCGAGATGAATTAACTCCTGCCTGACACAGTGCCAAATTCTGAAAGAAAATGAAAAAACAACATGTACCTATTTCAGAGAATATTTGTCCTTACCCAGGCCTTTACTGCTAACACACATAACCTCCATTTTAACTCAAAGTGATCATCTTAAAGCATGACTGATCATTCCATTTTGTGTCAAAAACTAAACAGAGCGTCCTCTTTGACCACTGCTCTCCCAGTGTTTCGGTTTTAGTAGTGAAGTGAAGGCACCATCCAGAAGATTCTCCAGCTCCTGTAGCTCCTCGTAAATCCATACAGGTCTGCTTCTGTGCCAGTGACTTTATTTCGGTACTGTCAGACTATAGATAAGAGTGGTCTAGTCTCTGGAAGTCTGACAGTAACAAAAGCCTTCTGTCACACGGCTCTCAGGCCAGGCACAGCCAGCAGCAGGCTGAAATGTTACCAAGATAAGGTGTCACCGCGAATGAACACGCAGTGGTTGGACGTCCCCACCATCTCCGCACTTGGCTGCCTGTTCTCAGTCTTGGTCGATGCCAGGCAGCCCCTGAGTGAATTGTTTTCAGGAATTGTTGTTCATAGGGAACCCATCCAAAGGACATTTTGGCTTCCTTCTGTCTCAGAACCCTGCCCACCATAGAAATCAAGCTATGTCAACATTCCAAGCTTCATTTTCAGGAGTCTGCCAAGCACAACAACCAGCCAAAGGAAGCTTGAAGAATAGAGGCTGTGTTAGTTCATCTGGATGCCATTTTCTTAGTCCCTAACGGTTGTGTCACCATTAGAACATTGCCCATTTAAGACATTCTCAGGAGCATACTCCAATAACCAGCTGCTGCAGCAGGTTATACTCTAATGCCATCACTGGCTTGTCTTATTAACAAAACACTCCAATGCAAACTGTCTGGCCTCAGATAAACTTTCTAATCTCTCTCAATCAGAAGCGAACAAGCAGTTGGTGCAATGGTGTAATGTTATGCCATTTTCTTCCATGTCCCCGTGAGTATTCAAGAAAATTAAGGAAAAGATTCCATTTGCCTAATGCATTGTTGCTCCACTTCGCTCTTAAAAGGCCCAGAGCTATAGCAAAGCAAAAATGAGTAGCAGATGTGGTACTTTATAAAACATAAACAAAGAAATGAAAGAAACAAGGGGAAACAGTTCTTAGCACTGAGTTCAGAGTGGAAGAGCAGGTCTTCACAGCTACACCTGCCACTTCCAAGGGAGCATGGCTGGCGGGATTTCTCTTTTCACCTGACTTCTGTTAACTGGCCATGAAATTGCAGCAGCCACTGGAAACGAAGAGGAGTTTTCTCAACCTTTTGAAGCCTGTCTTTCCTGAGCTCAGTCATGAGCCTACTTGTTGTGAACAAGTTCACAGGGCCCATATCCTACAGGCACCATAATGTGGGTTTATGTACCAGAAGAGTCATCATTTATTTTTACATGACTAATTTATTTTTACAAACTGCTGTAAATGGCTAAATAGGTAAACATATCATTTCATAACATTCCAACCTAGCTGTTTTTGCAGCCTAGTTTCTATATATGGACCGTATGCAGTGTTTACTAAATTTTCAAAACGTACAATTCATTTGTGTTTACATAGACCATCAGACTCCTATTTCAGAAAACATGAGAAAAATAAGATTACCCTTTAATTTAGAGTTCACTACCCAGCGATGCCACAACCAACTGTGGCTGGGAGTCCAGAAGAAGATAACTGACCTCCCTCTTTCTAGGTAAGTGGAACTGTCCTTCTTTTCCCCAACGACTCAGCTTGATGCTTGCCAATGCAGTACTGTCAGTTAGCTGACATAACACAATTGGCAATTAGTGCACTTCTCCAAGTGCGTTGAGCCATCCAACGACATTTTGTTAGTGGCAGTTAAAAAAAGATATGGTAGCACTTCACATTACTTGGAGGACGTATCGTTTGCTTGGGGAGTCCTAGCGAAAAGATGGACTTGAAGATTACCAAATTGGGGAGAAAATTTTGAAAATGCAAAAAAGGAGTGAATCAACATATTCCCAAAAGTCTTTTTTTTCATAAGTATTTTTCTCATCACTTTTCTCAACGTGATGATGTTAAGATATGAAAAATAATACTCTCCCCTTGACATCAAGGTATTTCGCATCCAAGCATGATAAGAATCAATCAAATAGGTAGGCCTTCTATCTTTTCAGAGCAGATGCAACAGCATCCATCTTACTTGTCTTTGTTCTATCAGGCATATGTGAGACATACATTGCAATGCATTGTCTTTTTCCACTATACCAAAACGATATCGCTGGCACCATACGTCAACGCCAGAAGGTGTGTGATGCGTAATCGATAAAGGCCACATTTACCAGGGTCAGTCTGTGGCCGCAGTACTAATGACAAGGAGGGAGACAAATTAAGTGTCTGAACGGAGGATGGCATGCATGCTTGCTGTCCGAACAGAATTTTGAAAAGAACAATCATGTTTGCTGTCGTTTAGCGAACCTGTTTTGATGTGATGTGACATCGATTGCGAGCGTTGTTCTGTTGAAAAGATAAACACATTGGTCAACAAGGCTATAGTTTCGCCCAACAGTGAACACGCTCACTTTCTCACATGGGCACACAGTGACAGAAGATCAGGGAGAGAAAGCAGACAGAGATACATGACTGTACCAGAGAACCATGGGCAAGACAAATGGGGTCACCAAAGGTCAACAACATCATTGTGTCAGTCAACAGCCCTTGTCCAAAGTGATGGTGATTCTCAAGTGCTGTGATTCACTCAACCTAGCATGATGCGAGCCACTCCTCTTAATTTGCTCATCGTAAACAAAAGTCATGTCATGCTTTTGATGCCTTTTTAACTAACACACACACTCTCCATATACATAATCACAGAGCATTTAGCGCATTAGCATCTGCTCTGTGGGTCATAACAATGTGTGGCGGTTCCTGTTGCTTGCATTTTGCTGCAGTCGGTCAGGAAGCTCTTGACTAGGCGTAGTACCCATTTCCTTCAACAGTATGATTTGTCTTTGAAGTGCACAGAGCACCTCCTCCAACTCTCTTGGCCTTTGTAAGACATCCTCTCTCGTCAAACGCTTCATAATAAGTGTAAAATGGGAGTCAGAGCTGGGCTGTCAGTGGTGTCCCAAGTCCAAGCAGAGGCTGGAGATGAGAACAGAAAGGAACTACAAGAGCAAGGCAGCAGAAACATGGGCAGGATGGTGAGGCCTAGTGGTCTTTTATTGGAGCTGAGGCAGAATTTGACCTTTACCCAGCTCTGTTGTTCTCTCTCTTTCCCCTCCTCTTCTTCTCTCTGCTCTTATTTTCCCATCTCCAGACAGTACTACCTCTGCTCATAATACATTATTTATAAAACACTTTTAACCCCCTAAGCCCTAAGGGGGTGTATGTGGGCCCACGTTTCAATTTTACATTTCAGTTTCACAGTAGTCAGCAAATAATTCTTAGTTACTGAATAATATGTTTTAAGATTAATAAGTGAATAATAAGAATAGGATTCAAAGGAAATAAAGGTACAAAATGCTCTACAGGAATAAAACAATATATAGAAAAGGGACCAATTAAAAAGTCAATAAAATTTAGCAAAACATAAGGAGAGAAAAGAAGAGACTTCTGATAAATAAACGACAGAAGACGGGTCTAATCTTTCCCTGTATATAACTTTGCTATTTGCATTACCAAACTGTCCACAAGGGAAGTCAAGCAAGGCCAAGGAATGACAGACAGCGGATGGAATAAGTCCTCTGACACTACGCTGCGCCAGGCCAATCTGCGCCAGGCCTAAAACAACAAACACTGACACCACAGGCCGGCAGAGATAATGCCAGCATGTGTGAGGCAAGAAGGCTCTCTCAGGACGTACTGCCGTGCTGGCTTCGCTGATAACCTGTGAGTGCATGTGTGTGTGTTTGTGTGTGTGTGTGTCCTCAGTGAGTGCATCCATTCTGCGACCACACTGACAAGATCAAACTGTTTGTCTTTATTTGTCTCTCTGAACAGTTTGATTTCTCTGAGGACGACCCAGACACAGTCAAACAGCCGTTTGTGTTATTTTTGGTGAGCAATTTTTCCTCTGCTGGTATGGTGGGTGGCTGGAGTAGATAGTGACAGAAACTATGACCATCATGAAATTGTCTTATGTTTCTGACCAAGGACCAGTCTAGTCTGAAGTACTGGGTATATTGTAGAGAAGAGGTATTCAACTCCAGACCATGAATCCAGTGTCTGGTCCTGGATTTTGTAATCAGTGGCAGTAAACTGACTTGTAGAATTGCTTCTGACATAAACAAACTACCAGTGATCTCACAAATGGATTCAAGCTCTAGAGTTAAATCCAACTTTTTATGGTTTTTTTCGTTTATGTTTTTATGTTATAGAGGACGTTTAGTTTCTTAAAACCCCTGTCAATTTAGTTTTAATGTTTCTTAAATGTGTTCTAATAGTAAAGATACTGGACACAGAATACTCAAAATCCAAAATGAGCCAAAGATGGCAGATGTGAGGACTGGAATTTTACTTTCCTAAATAGCAGAAATGATACGGAAGTTAGTTATTATCTGTGTTTAGTGCTGCTTTACTAAATGGAGAGCCAAGTTTCACATTCCATCGACAACTAACTGGTCAAAAGTTTTACCACATGTCGAAAAACTTCGACAAGTGAACAGAAATCTCATTCAGTGATCTCATTAATTTGACTCTGAGTTATTTCGCTATCTTATAAATTCATATAAATGTACAGCCTTTCCTATCAAAATAGGAATCAGTTAAACTGATTAACCCGCCAACTGTCTCTGGTTATTTTCTATCTCGGACTAAAAAGTCCATTTTAAATTGGACCAGAAAATGTGAATAAAAATCTGTGGAATAAGAAGCCAACTTCAGCTTCTTCAAGACAGTAAACTGAGGTCACACAAACTAACATTATGAGTCAGCACTGCCACACAAGGCTGCCTGAAAACCGTAGTCAAAATGTGATCTCAGTAGTGGTTAGGGGTATCTCACATGTATGGGATACATCATTATTGATAGAACTGCCCCAGTAATAAAGCTAGAGGAAAATGTTCAAGGATACTTTATTGCCATCAGTAGCTGTGTACATACACATAGTGTAGTGTAACATTTCTCTATGGACCAGGGTGCAACATATAACAGCATTCAACAGAGTGCAAGTTAAGACAGAAACGCTAAGTAGACAGTACAACAATGTAACAGTGTAGTGTGAACAGGATGTAAACCTTCCAGAGTGATTAGGGTTGTAACCTAAGTATGATATTGAACAAGAGGTAGTTAGCAGCATTGATCAAAGTACAAGGTATGACAGAGACAATACAATAAAAAGACAATACAGCAATGTAACAGTAAAGTGTGAATGGAATGTAAACCTTATAGAATGACTACTCTTGCACCAAAAGTATGATATTGAACGAGAGGTAGTTAGCAACATTGTGCAAAGTGCAAGAGTAAGACACATGTGTAAAAGAACACAATGTTAGTGCTACCTTTATATGAGAAAGGCTGACTGAAACATATCGCTAACTCTGATTCTGTTAGCTGGCAAATCTAATGTCCCATGCATCAAATTTAGTCATTAAGTGGCATTTAGCTGACGCTCTTATCCAGAGCGACTTACAATCATTAGTTACAGGGACAGTCCCCCTGGAGCATCTGAGGGTTAAGTGTCTTGCTCAGGGACACAATGGTTGAACATGGTGGGGGTTTGAACCTGCAACTTTGTGGTCGTCAGGTTCACAGGCAAGTGTTTTACCCACTAGGCTACCACCACCCTAGTCCTGTTCAAATTTAATCAAAGAGAGGAAAATGGTAGAAAATCATGGAAAACAACATTGTTTTATCTCTGTCTTACAATAAATTAAATAGATTAATCACAAAAATGATTGAAAATGACTCAATTTTAAGGGTTGTTTGTTTTTTTCTGCTTCAGTCAAACAACTTGGCAATGGCAAACCTCAATTTTTAAGATAAAAGAGTTACTAACAGTCCAAATGCGAGCCTGTGTGACCTAAAGCTTTGGGTTTTTTTAGTTCATCAGCCAGCTTGATGAGAGGTAAAGAAGAGTTTTTCCCCTTTATTTCTTGTTTAAAGAATTTACATTCAATAGTACCAAGAGTCAAATAGCTTAAATGAATATACATCATTGTGCACCGAGGGTCTGCACAATTCCTAGTGCTTTAGTGGGTGTATGGGGTGTATACCTGCATGTCATACATACCATTTACTAAGGCTTATCCATCTGTTGCCTGTGTGCTACTAGCACCCATTAAATATGATTTAGCACAAGCAGGTCACCCATGTTTGCTTGTCAGGCTGTTAGAACACATAAATGCCAAAAGAGACTGAGACTGTAATCCACAAAGTTCTTCTCCTATAATCACCTAGTCTTGTGCATCAGATCCATCACAGTGCTGAGTCTCCCTCATGTTTCCTGGTGTTTCTGAAGAACAGCACAAACATTTCAGTCACTGTGAGCAGTGTGTGGGAGGGACTGTCTGCGGCAGAACTTTTCTTCACCAGAGAACCCTTCACTCATAAATGACATACACTGCACCTCAAAGCTTTGAATGTTTTAGCAATGATTGAAAATTTAAGCCCTTTATCTGTTTGCCATAACTTAAAATATTAGAAGCCATTTACACTGTTTAAGCTTTACTGCTACAGCTTTGGAAGGTCCACAGTCCACATGTTTTAACTCCCACATGTTGTGTTGTCACTACTTATCAGGACTTCAAACTTTCAGGTGTGGCCCACAGCTGGTTGGGGCCAAAATAATTCAATTTTTTAACAATAGTTTAAACAGTAACAATAGTGTGGAAAAGAAACAGTCATGTTGTTGTTTGGGCAAAACCTGCTCTCCGTACCAAGGAAGGCACTTTGATGAACTTGAAGCTGAAGCTAAATTAAGACAAAGTTTTATTTGAACAAAAATGTGGAAATTTAAACCATAATAAAGTAAATTGGAGATAAAAATTGTGTTTTTCTCCCTATTTAGTCCCTGGTCATATTAAGTATGATTAATCATATGAGGAACATTCAAAAGCTTGCACTTTTATATTTTTGTTGGAAATAGTGAAGGCTGGAAGAGTAGTAATTGGGCGTGTCTGAGAGTTTAGTCCCATTTAGCACCATCTGATTTCCACCTTTTTGGAGCTCAAAGAAGCTTTAAAGTGGAAGACGATTTTCATGTGATGATGATGTGAAAGCAGCGGTGCATCAGTGGCTACACGCTCAACCATATACATTTTTTGCTGATGGCATTAAAAAGTTGGTACGACGCTGGGAAAAATGCATCGCAAAGGAAGGTGACTGTGTAGAAAAGTGATGTCATTTGTTACAAACGTGTAATAACTTTTTGAATGTCCCTCGTATTCAATTAACAACTCCATCAAAATGTAGTGACTTTTGTCCCCTCTAAAATGTGTTCTTATTTTTGGTTATGTTATTTTGCAACACAGAGCAAGGAAAAAAATGGAAACTGAACAACAAAAAATAGATTGCATTATATATAGAAAACGTAGTTTTAAAGACATTCAATCTCTGTGGAAAAAAGTAGTTCATGAAACTTTATGGAAGTGTCACAAAGTTGTAAAATGTAACGGCCTTTATTGTGCTTCTCAGTGAGAGGGGGAGTTTAAGAGCATTTCAGAGAGACTTGAAAGTGTGTGTATTTTGGGCGTGGAGAGAGAATATTACTGTAGAGTCTGTAACTTATTATTATTCAATGTGTACTGCATGGCACCCAGCTTAGCAAACACAAACACACACACACGCTCACAGCCAGGAAATCGTGACTTAACTAAAATATCTCCTCTCAATTTCATGCAAATGACCCTGTACTGAGAACTCTGCCCTGACACAAGACCCTCTGGTATCAGTGCTGGCTTAAGTCCAACAGGAAAGAGATCTGACACTAATCTAAACCCCCAAACCACATACACACACACACACACACACACAAACTGATAGCATTCTCTTCCCTGGCCCACTGGGCCTCACACCAAAGGGTATGAAAGTCTAGTCTTGCAGTGGCTGGCCTCTTATCTGCTAATCTTTTTTATCATGGCCATTATGTTTTTGCAGCAGCTTTATCCTGACTTAAAAGTAGAGAAGGAATGAATACTGCTGTGATAATACACCTAAATGTAAGCAAAGCATTAAAGCATTCTTACCTAAGCTAACGCATTATCTTACATTAGCCAAATTAGCCAAAAGACACTTGCAATAGATCAAGCAGTGATGGGCAGTAGCGTCACTACATGTAGCGAAGCTATTAGTTTAACAACATTTTCCAGTAGCTTGCCTGTAGCGTCGCTGATTTCTGAATCAAATAACTTTCCAGAAGTTACGTTATTTTTTTTATCCAGTAGCGACGTTGCGTCCACAAAAGCTACAATTTCCAGGACATGTCTGAGAAAAGCAGAGGCTTCCTCTGCAGTATGATTTTGAAACGCAACAATCAGACAGAAATAAAGCATGTTCATGCGCGACCATCTACTCTGCTTCTACTGCCTGTCTGTCGAAACTCGCATGCGTGTGGCAGTAGATGACGGGGAGCGTTGACGGGGGAGGGGGGGGGGCGTGTGAGTGACGGGGAGCGCTGCCAGAGGGGGGGGGTTTGGTTGAGCGGTGTCTTTTAAGGGAACGTCCTAACCGGATCACTTCCTCAAGTGATTCGGTTCAGTACGTTCACTTAAAAGATTCGTATTCATTGAAAGATTCACATTCACGTGACTCTTTCATTGCCCTACTGCAGTAGGCTATAATGAAATGTGTGTGTGAAAAATACCCTACAGTTTGACTTAAAGTGTTAGAAATTAGCGAAAGTGAGAGAATAACGTCATGTAACGACTAGCAGGGGGAAACTAGCCTACAAAAGTAGCTTCTGATGTAGTAAGCTACTTTTGCCATATTTGTATAACTTAGCATATTTGTATAACTTAGCTATATTTCTATGGGTGGTAGCTTTTGTGTAGTGAAGCTCAATTTATTGTTGAGTAACTGATAGCTTAGCTCATTACGCTTTACAAGTAGCTTGCCCAACACTGAGATCAAGACACGCCTTCAGTTTTATTAGAGAGCAGTTGCTCTTATTATTCTGAAATGGCAAAAAAGAAATAGTTAAAGAACACAGCTCTTTATCAAAGATTAGTTAGCCAATCAGCTAATTCCTTCTTCTGTTTGGAAGGTGAGCTGTGAAAAATGGTAACTCTAGTGCAGTCTTATCATTTGCAATATCACTACTTATGTCACTATTACTTGCATTAACAGACTTTGTATAAAAGTAAAGTGGCCCCTTATTGTCACTCGTGAACACACCACACCACAGCACACCACACCACACCAAAGCACACCACACCACACCACACCACAGCACACCACACCAAAGGACACCACACCACACCACACATTGTGAACAGTGTTAACCCATTCACCAAGTGTAGCAGTGGGCTGCCACCAACGAGGGGTGCCCAGGGAACAGTATGTGGAGATAGTAACTTGCCCAAGGGTGCCACTAGTAGTCCTGGGATTCAAACCCAAGATCACATGGGCAACTCCCTAACCACTAGGCCACCAGCCACCTCAGCAAAAGGTGCAGCTCCAAACCACTATTTGTGTTAATTAGTAAACTTAACAGTCATTTTTATTTATTCATCTGTAGTTTTTATACCCACCTCTCTTACTGACCACAGCACTTTGTGAATAAAGCATAGAGTATTAATAATAAATATATTGTATTTTATATTGTTTTTGTCTAATTTGTCAATAAGACATGTTCTTGTCTTATTGACATGAACATGTCCAGTGCTTTTCTAAAACAGTCTGATTAAACTTAGACTAATTGGTCATGCTTTGAATAGAAACTGTTGGTATCCACCATCCATGCAAAACCCCATGTTCTGCATTAGATAGGCCAAAGTACGCAATAACTGGAAATCTTCACTTTATAATCGAAACTCAGGGTTATTTTTTATTAGTTAATTTCTTTTATGATTAATTTGTTGTCGATTAATGAATATAACCGCTTCATAGATTCAATTCTCAGGTAAGGGTGATCCAAAACATTGTAATGTTCAACACACAAATAAAAGTGTGACTAAAATTTTAATAGAGCATTGCACCTGCATTATGTTTTTCACTTACGCTGTACCAAGAAGGATGGAGTTCGGCCTTTCAACCGTATGGGTATAAACTACAGAAGTGATCACTGCCCAACTACAGACCGGTTTTAGCTTGTTTTTTTTTTTTTCATTATTAAGGATATTATGTGTTGGCCGTATTCTGATTTAAAAAGCAAATCAACATAAATTAATAAGACATCCTCCTCCATCACTCTGGACCCTGGGCTTCTGTTGGTGTAGGGTGGGGGTTGAGGTGGGGGAGTTGCATTGCCACCTGTTGCAGTAATTACTGACTAAACAAAGTGTAAAAGAGGTGTGAGTGCAGGAAGGTATCCATTTTCCTGCTCGTTTTTGATCTTTTGCTGGACTGCCTGATTCTAGTAGGACTTCCTTTATGCTCGTAGAGAGGTGACTGCGGTGCCGTCTCGATTTCTCCCTCTCTCTGCACTCCTGCATGCTCTTTTCTTACTTCTAACAGATCAAAAAGTGAGTCCTCTCGTTTGCTTACTGCCTGCCTGTTGCCACCAGGGAAATTTTTCAAAGGCTGAAAGCTCAGAAAGTGATTTTCACAGCGAAAAACAAAACACAAAAGGCAGCCATCCCAGCAGACTAAGCAGGTGCTGCTCTGCCTCAGCAACAATCTTAATCGACCTACATAACATTTCTCCTCTGCCTTCCCAGCTCTGTGTTTCTGACGTTTGTGAAGTTTGCTTCAGAGTGGTGTGAACTGCATGTGAATGTGAGACCCTGGTACTATAAGACACTGCTTTATTATTAGCCTGTATCAAAGTGTGTAACAGAATCGGAAACACTGGGATGCATCTTCATGTGTCTCGTGATGCTGTTGAGTCACAAACCCTAACAAATCCAATTAAACAATGCCAAAGGCTTACACGCTGTCTGAGCCATGTGTGGATCATCTGATGAAGCATCAAAGATTATGTGGCTTCTTCTTGTTTTTTTATTCATGTTATGATTATAAAAATGTTAGTGATCTGAGCTGTGAAAGTCAGGATATCAACATCCCCCCACCCCCCCCCCCCACCCCATATACCCCAATCAGCCATAACGTCAAAATCCCCGTGCCTAATAGTGTGTTAGTCCCCCCTCATGACGCCATAACAGCTTTGACCCGAAGCGGCATGGACTCCACAAGACCTCTGAAGGTGGGATTTAGTATATAACACATTAACAGCTGACCCTTTAAGTCCTGTAAGTTGCAAAGTAGGGCCTCAATGGATTGTATTGTAAATCGCTTTGGATAAAAGCGTCTGCTAAATGAGTGTAATGTACTGTAATGTAAAGCAATGGATCAGACAAGTTTGTCCTGCACATATCATAGACACTCAATCAGATGGAGATCTGGAAATTTGGAGGTGACGTCAACATCTTTAACTGTTTACACACTGATCTGCCACAACATTAAAGCCATTAATAGGTGAAGTGAATAAAATTGATTATCTCACCACAGTGGCACCTGACAAAGGGTGGGACACGTTGGGCAGCAAGTGAACAGTCACTTCTTGAAGTTGTTCCAAGCTTAATGATCTAAGCGACTTTGACAAGGTCCAAAATGTGATGGATAAATGACTGAGTCAGAGCATCTCCAAAACAACAGGTCTTAAGCAGTGGTCAGTAACTACCAAAAGTGGTCCAAGGAAGAACAACCAGTGAGCAGGATCACTGATCCAAGTGGGGAGCAAAGGCTGGGCTGTCTGGTCCAGTTCCACAGAAGAACATCATGTGGGTGGCCCGGGAGCATGAGCATCACTTATCTGGGGAAGAGATGGCATCAGGATGCACTAAGGTAAGCAGTCTCAGGTTACAAGTTTATTGTCAGATAACAATGGAACATCATTACCAGTAATGAAATTCTTGGACTCAGAGCCCCCTGAAGTTTGTACGGTAAAAACACTTAACACAAGTAGAATAAATTAAAGTAAAATAGAGTAAAATAGTAAAAGTATTCTTGTAGTAAAAGTAGTACTAGACAAGCAAATTGAGGATGGATACTCTTGACAATGTTCTCTTGTGGGATGTGCTGGAAAAACTAGAATGATTCATGGAAGCCCCATCTCACAACTTATAGGTTCTGCTGTACCATCTTGGTGCCAGATGTCACAGCACACAGGGTTTTGAGGGCTTTGCTGTTTTGGTGGCACAAGGGAGTCCTGCTCAATATTAGCCAAGTGGTTTTATTGTTTTGTCTTATCAGTGTATATATGTGTGTGTGTATGTGTGTGTGTGTGTGTGTGTGTGTGTGTGTGTGTGTGTGTGTGTATTTTCTTTCCTTCACTCTCATCTTCTCTTTTTTTTTCTCTCTCTATGTCTCAGTCTCTCTTCCCCTTTCTCTCTTTCTTTATCTCACTTTTTCTTGTTCTGCATTTGTCTGCCTCACTCTCTCATTCTTTCTCATAAATACACATTCTTTTGTTCGTTCTTTATTATCTCTTCTTTTTCTTTCTCTCTCTTATTCTATATCTCACTCTCTCTTTCTCATATGCATACATACTCTCTCAGTGGCATGCATACATATGCATTCTTATTTCGTACCATTTCTTTTGCTTTTTTCCCTTCTCCTCTCTCTCTCTCTGTCTCATTCTGTCTTTCTGTCTCATTCTTTCTTTTATACATAAATATGCACTCTCTTCTTTTTCTTTCGCTCTCCCTCTTATTCCCTCTCTCTCATTCTCATTCTTTCTCATATGCATACATACTCTCTCTTGTTATTTCTCATATTTTCTCTCTCTCTCTCTCTCTCTCTCTCTCTCACACTTTAGCTCTCTCTCTTTCTTTGTCTTTCTC
>JBBPCZ010000007.1:7550282-7560755 GCA_037974445.1 Brycinus macrolepidotus
GAGTACAATCCCCCCCCCCCCCCCCCCACCTAAGGGGGTGTTTCAGACCATTCTACTGTGTTAATTTTGGAATGTTAGAATCAATTGCAGTAATATTCATTAGTATGAATACAAGTATGAGTACATTTCGATAATGAAGTGTGGTAGATTTTAGAAATAATTTGGAATCGAGGGCTCCTGAGCCATCAGGAGATCCTGAATTTGACCTCAGTGACACCACTGGTGGTTGAGAGTCCACGGCAGCATAATGGGCCTGCTTTTTTTGGCAAAGTAAGTTAGATGACCATTTGCTCCCCCCTCACACTGCGTGATGCTAGCCAACATATCAGCATTGGCAGTTAGCATTAGCTTGTTAAGCTGACTAATGACTGTATATTAGCGCAAGGGTTCACTGTTCTGGGGAGGACCCTCATCTAGCACACCTGATTCAACTCATCAGCTTTTAAACAAGCTGTTTAGAACAAGAAAAATGTTCAGAGCATTGCATCCCCAGGGCTGAATTTGGGGACCACTGTGTTAGTGTCAGTTTGAAATGATGAAATAGTGCTTCATGTGTCTTGGAGGAAGCCCAGGCCTTTGTGAGCACCTTATGATGGGGAGACTCAACTAGCAGATATTTTATTATTGGCCCTGACTAAATTAGTTAGAAAAACTGGGTAAACATACACAACTAACTAAATAAATAAAACTTTAAGGATAATTTTGAATTATTCTAAAATTTTCAAACCAGATCCTGGTGAAATGAAAGATTTCATGGTGTATTAGACTGAATCATTGTGAGGTCAGATTTACACCCCCAGTCTCTCTCTCTCATCCTTATTTTCACCCCTCTCACCTTCAAGTGTGACACTGAGTCAGAGGTTCTAAAGTCATCTGGCTAATGAGAGGGATTAAAGGGTCGTGTGTGTGTGTGTGTGTGTGTGTGTGTGTCTGTCTGTCTGTTTAAGGGGGGTAGCTACCGGTGAAGTGCTTCACCTTGGCTGTGTGTTGGAAGGACAGGCTGATTGAAAAGCTCTCTCTGTCTGCGACATCTGCCGTCCACCCTGCTGCTCTGTCACAGGCTTGATTCATGCTCTCTTTCTCTCTGTCTCTCTCTCTTTCTCTCTCTCTCTCTCTCTCTCTCTCTCTCTCTCTCTCTGTCTCTCTGTCTCAGTCTCTCATTCTTTCCCTTTCTTGCTCTCTCTCTTTTACCACTTCACTGCTCAGCATGAGCGGATCCGTGAGCCGGAGAAGAGGAAGGAGTGAGGGGGGTAGGGAACAAAGTGTGTGTGTGTGTGTGTGTGTGTGTGTGTGTGGATGAAGAAGAGTGGAAAGTGTTAGGCTCAGAGAATATTTGAGAAAAGGGCAGAGGGGAAAAAAGAACAACAATTTAAAGGGAAAAAAGCTACTACAAGAGGAAAGAGTGATTGAGAAGGCAGATTAGTATGAAGGCAAAGGAGAGAAATTGAACAGAGAGTGGAAAAGGAGTAAAAACATAGGGGAATTAAAATGAGATGAACGGGAGGATGGCGATAAATGAAAGGTTTAAACAGTCATTGATGAAAATTCGATACAAATCTGCTTTGCTCTCCCAGAACGGCAGAAAGTCACAAATCTTTTCCTGAAATTTTCGCTAAGCTAACTAAAGAAATGAACAAGCTTCCCAGTGTGGCCGTTTTCTGTCTCGGGCTTAAAACCAGCCCAGCTGAAAGATTTCTGCTGTTCTTTTGATTTCCAATCCCTCTCAGTCTACTCAGAAAGAGCTTTACGGAATGACATGATGAAAGGACAGCAAGCTAATCTCTCCATTTCACTCTGGATCTGTAGGTTCAGGATTAGCTCTTCACGAGGCTCTACTCCTTTTTCCTGCTTTGCAGATGAAGAAGGCTGTTGACGTTGAAACTGTAATTCAATTCCATGTTCTGTTCCAGAAACTGGCTGTACTGGAGCCTGAAAACTCATCTGGATATGAAACGAATCCTTATTAGCAACAGGTTTTTCTTCTCCAGGCAACATACAGCCTCAAATATGGAGCTCTTCCAAATATGGAGTTTTTTGTGGTTTTTGTGGAGAAAATGAATGAACTGTAATTACCACTCGCGAGCAGCAGCCAGGGCATTGGGTGCCTGCTAGATTGGCTAAAAAGGTCCAGAACGCCTTGGTGCTTATGGTCTTCTGCCCCTCAGAGGGGCTCTATGGGTATGACTTTAATTGATGCACCCCTTTTGGAGCACTAATGTGTCATGTCACTGTGTGTGCTGGCCTTGTTTAGTTTACTGTCAGGTTCGCAAATGGCCCCATTCCTTTTGATTGATGAGGTCCCAGCCTAGGCTGGGGTAAAGCCCCAAAGCCCCCGAGCTCAGGGTCTCCGTCTAGCTGGCATTTGACAAGACTGGGCTCTACTTAGGCCTCACACTGGGATGGAGAGTGGTTTCTTCTTGTAGACAAATTCAACTAGTGAGTTTGTTTGTGGTGGGTCTAGAATACCTCTCTCTCATTTTCACCCACTCTTTGCCGGTCTGGGTTGTCCATCTTTGTTTTCTCCACCCCTGTTTGGCTGCTAAGTCTGATGGCTGCATGCAGACAGTGATGGATGGTCTTGGGGCTTTCTCTCTGATGGAGTCCACGGATCTCCGCTCCAGCCCTTTTCAGGCCCTTCATCTGCTCTTCTCTTGATCTTTTCTTTCAGCAGCACTCTGCATGTTTTCTTTTTCAATAATTGTGTGAGCGGCGTCTTTTTTCTCACAGTATAATTTTTACTGTTTAACAATTACTGTCACCAAAGCTGTAAATTTAGCTGCATTAAAGTCAGCCCCATGGTGGGACGCTAGTATTTTCCTATAGCGTCACATTGGCATTATGTCAAGCCTGCAGGCCTCCTTCCCCCTCTCTTCTCTTTTCTCCTCTTCTCTTCTCTTCTCTTCTCTTCTCTTCTCTTCTCTTCTCTTCTCTTCTCTTCTCCTCTCTTCTCCTTATTTCTGTCATTTAACACCCTTTTTCTTTTCACTTTTCCACTTTGTTTTCTTTCCTCTTCCCTTTTTCCTCTCTTTTCTCCATAATCCGTCCTTTTCTACTTTTTCCTCTTCTCTTCTCTTCTCTCTAGTAGGTCTTCTAGTCCTGCTGAGAAGACTAGGCTCATTATCAGTCAAGATGGTTCCAAGTTGGCAGAACCTGTATGGGTTTGAGAACAGGGAGGTCAGTTTGCCCTCCAAACTTTGGCACAGACTTTGGCACCAGCACTTTGATCAAACTGTGGCACACTGAGATATAGCACACGCGCACACACATACATCTATACACACACATACACACACATTGAGCAGGCCACACCAGTTGCAGCGGAAGAGAGGCAGCACTTGGCACCTGGTTCACCCAGCATGGGCGCTCTTCACTGCAATTTCAAAATCTGGACGCATTCCCCATTAGAGAGAAAGAGAAGAACAGAGAGCCAGAGATAGAGGGAGGGAAGGAAAGAGGGATATAAGAGGGGAGAGAGTGTAGCCGTAATGAAGTGCCGTACAAAGGAACAAGGCCATCCATCACATCGCTGGACACCGAAACAAATGTGGGAGAATTTGGAGTTCCCCTTTGTTCTCCTTCCCCTTTCTCTCTATCAGAAATAGCCAAACATCTGAAGGTTATGTGCGTATGCTTACATGTGTATTGTGTGGGCGCACATGCCTGTGTGCATGTCCCTCAGTTAGTAGATCCAGTATCAGTCTTGTCCCTTGCGTATGAGTTATGGTACTGACCTGGTCAGAGAGAGTGGGGCCTTCCCTGTCCGCCCCTTAGAGAAAGAATGATCCCGGAGGGAGGGCTGTGGATGGAGGGATGAGGGAGGGGCTGAGACGTAAGAAGAGACGTGCAAGTACGTTAAGTGAATTAGTCCGGATATGGTTGTAATAATAGTAATATTTCAACACTCAGAACAAAACCTTGCATCTAAAAAAAAAGAGACAGAAAAAAGCATTCTTAACTGTCACTGTAAGTCACTCAGAAGTAATTTAGGAGAATTTCTATTGCCTTTTTCATCATGAAATTTTGATACAGTGTAAAGGTCAGGTGGCATTTTCAAATAATGTGAAAAAGTGGAGATACAAGGTTTTGTTCCAACAGCAATGTTGTAATTATGCCGTTTTCTCATTCATATAGTGCTTTTCTTGAGCTCAAAGTTGTTTTACAGAAGCAGCAACAACAAAAACAATAAAAACAACAAACAGCAGCATGAAAAGTCTGTATTAAGTGGAAGAAGAATGAAAGTTCTGAGAAAAGAGGAACTTTTTAAGCTGTGCTTTGTTGGAACAGACAGAAGAAACGATTGAAATTAATTGTGGGAGTTCCACTGTTTAGAGACCATGATGCTAATGAATCGGAAAGTAGCCAGTTCCAGCCACCCCCAGCCTTCCTTGATCATCCATTCAAAGGGTGTAGAAGGAGAGGAGAGGGGATGGAAGGAGGAAGGAAAAGAGTTAGTTGAAGTAATGAGTAGATGAACTAATGAGAATAATTCTCCAATAAATGGAAAAGAGAGGAGGTGACTGCCATAACCCACCCGGCGTCCAAAGCCTAAGGGCTTTTCCCGCTCTCATTCATTAACCAGTAACCTCCCTCTCTTTCTGTCCCTCTCTCACCCTCTCTCTCTCCCTCTTTCCACCCTGGCTCTTACCTCTGGTTGACCTCCCCCCCTCCTCCCTGCCTGTATTCAGTCCATTACTCGTAGCTGAGTGTGCATGGCTCTACAGTAAATAAATGGGCCTGATGCTTTTGTAATTGACTGCTTGTCTCTCTTGCATGGCCCACAGCACAGTCACATACATGAGTATCCATAGTTTAGGCCTAAATTTAGTTCTATTTGGAGTTCAGTGGGGCATGGGCTTTCCCCGAACTCCTCTTCAGCTAAATTGGATGCATACAGCATGGTTTTTGTTTTGTTTTTCAGTTTAATGTTGCTACTACTGTAGATAAGTACATCTAAACATTGTTTAGTCTGCTCGGGTTATGAGGGTATGAGGGTAGTTAAATGTGTCATAAGTGTAGACTACAAGTCAAAGATCTGGAAGTATGTTGTGCTGCATCAGTGTTCTAATCCATTCTTTTGGCCTGCAGTGTCTTTGTGTGTGGGCCATGGGGGCCATAATATGCACCCACTGTGGTGTTGAAGGGTGAAAACACTCGCTAAACTGACCCTGATTATCTCTGTGCTTCACTTTTCCTCTGTGTGTGTGTCTGCTGGTGTGTTATGGAATCTAACTCTGCCCTCATTAGAGCATACACATAGGCTGGAAGAGAACCTTGCGTGTGTTCTCTTCTCTCCCTGCCAACCAGTATTAGCACCAGGGCCTGAAACATCACGCTCAGCCTGGAGCAGGGCCTGGCAGGGCACAACTGTGTGTTTAATGGAAGATGGTGTGTGTCTACCCCTACCACTGTAACCCCCGCCCCCTTATTCCCACTGTGTTTTACCCTTGACTTATCATCGCTGTAATAACAGCACTGGGCCTGGCCTGTCCTGGAAGAAGCACTGTGAATGGTAATAATACCCCCCTAACAGATGTCAAGGTGGGCCAAATGGAGACCATTCCTTCAGTAATGGTCATAGAAATGGGCTCTCAGAAAAAAAAGAAAACTATATGAAGAACTTCTCTCTGTTCTCCTTAAGTCCTTTTGGACTTTAGTTGTGGTGCTTAGTCAGAGTGTAGCAATGAAAGGGAACTGCAGTGTTTATTGTGGTTTGACACCACACACTTAGAAATACATCTTCTTAACTAGTTTTTGTATGGTTCTAGGGAAAAAAAAGTTTATTGGTACACAGCCATTAAACATTAAAAGATTCTTTGCACTCATTTACTAAAATGATGGGTGGTAAAGTAGTAAACACTGTCACAGTGAGAGGGGGTTTGATTCTTTGTTGGGGTGCTCATGATCCTTTCTGTGTAAAGCTGTGTGATGTTCACTGTGTGGGTTTCTGCTGAGAGCTTCGCTTTCCTCGTGCTGTCCAGTGTCATGTAGATCAAGTGAATTGAAGATGCAAAATTGCGCATAAGTGTGAGTGTATTTGTCTGTGTTTCTGCCCTGTGATTAAATGGCAACCTGTCCAGGGTGTTTCTCTGATTTTGCCCTATAAGCGTTTTGATAGCCTCATAGACCCCCACTACTCTGGTTAGGATAAACAGATAAGGGAGGCATGGGTGGATAATCACTTTCTGCTGCCCCCCTGGTGGCCAGCCTACCAAAAGAATGGAAATTGACTTGCATATTTTTAGTTAATATAATAAAATATTTTTCCCTGGGCAACAACTAGGCCAGTGTTGGCTTGCTGTGTGTGAAATGTTGTAACTCTGTGTTGAGCTGCTAATAAGCAATGAGGGATGAAAAAGTAGGTAAAACAAGCAGTGAAAACAATTTACTCCTCTCCACAAAGACGGCCATACTGAAATAAAACAAACTGTACAAATGCTGCTTTCCAACACCAAAAGATCATATACAACTGGTAAAAATAAAAAGCACTAACACAATAAAAACACTTTTATCAATGTTGACTTCCTCTGTCACCAAGACAAAAATCCAGTTAGCTTTCAGTTGAGTAAATTATACACATTTCCATCCCACAAATATATTCCATCCAGCTCCAGCACATCTAGCACTTCCGTGCAAGAGTAGTGCTGTTTGATTTTAAGGCGAATTCATGAGCATTTTTCAGACCATGTGATTCAGCAACATCTGCAGCAGTTCAGCTTACTGCAAAGCACCACCCTCAAGGGAATTTCCTGTGATTTCTCAGAGCACCCTTTTGCTGAGGTGTGCTGTTAGAAATAGAATTGCACAATTTTAATGCACCAGGGTCACCATTAAGTGAAATTCAGTCTTTTATGCTATGCAAAGCCAGTCCGTAAACATTTAATGCAAAATTATTGTAAGAGGTAGTCCTGCAGTTTTGATTCAGCTTGGACCATCGAGCTACGCTGAGACGAGCTCACTCAGGTGAAGGCTGAAGCTAATTTGGTCCGGCCATCATATCCTGCCTGTATGTGAAAGATTGATCTTCATCCTGTTCTGGTGGACGTGCTGTTGAAGAGGCAGATGACGGGACTTCCTTGAGCTCTCGCAGCTGTGTATGTGCGCACCGAGCTCAAAAAAACTGAAGCTTTAGTGAGCTCAATAAAGACAAATACTGCAGCAAAGAATGTTTCACTCGAACTATAAATGCATATTAGCCATTCTGCCCCTGGGCAGCGCTTCTAATTAATCTCTCATGCTCTTTTAAGAATAAGAGTGGGTTGTCTGATGGCAAATGAAGACGTTTTATGGTGTAATATTCCATCTGTGGTTCTTAGAATGCATTGCTACAAAGCGCTTGGTGCTGGAACTGGAAAAAAGAAGGCAGAGGATGCTATGCATGAACACTGTAAAACAACATCAAATACCACAGCTTTAAATATGTTAGTGGGCGTTTAATAAAGCATATGCCCTGTGATATTAAGAGAAAAAGACAACTGGATGTGAAATTAAGTCTGAGTTTGTCAAGCACACCTCACAGTCCTTATATACCACTAACTAAGGCCTTTCATAGGTGGGACATAAACACATCATCATCTGAGCTCCCTGCTTTTTAAAAGCAGCTTAAAAAGTGGAGCCCTCACTGCACTGTGCCCGACACCCCCCTCATGCAGGGGTTTGCAAACAGAGAGTGTTTTGTGGCTTGTTTTGGAGCTTTCTCTCACATGAGATGAAGATTGAATGCCCTCCAGCAAATATCTAATCTCTCTCTCTCTCTCTCTCTCTCTCTCTCTCTCTCCCCTTCTCACTGTTATATTTTCTAATAATAGTTTGCTGTATCTGTGTACTAGTTAGAAGCAATAATTAACCCTTAATACTTTAAATTCATTAATGTAATTGTTAGAAATCTGTGGAATCTCTGAGCAGTGTAATTAGGTAGACTAATGAAAGCGGGCACACAGAATCCATCAATGTTAATCATAATTGCCGTTTATGAAGGCATGGGGTTCAGTCTGCTGTGCTGCGCTTGAGAAAAATCGACTCTGCTCTAAAAATATGTATCAAAGTGTGAAAGCCATGGGGCCCCCATGCGCCTCTGTGCAACTGTGCCTTTTGGCCTGCTTTTATATTATACAGTCATAAGGCCATGACACTCTGAACCAAAGGTTTTCCACCCTTTTCTGGCCTTACACAACAAGGCCTGCAACTAACCCACACCCACACGCAGACACACATTTTCTTTTCTCCCTAACCACTTCTAAAAAGCCCTGTTCTAATCAGTTTAGCTTTGGAAACTCAACCACTGGGTGGTACCTTGGTTTTGGTGTAATACATCAAGTAACACCAAATGCTAAGGATAGTGGCAGGAAATATACAGTGTGCACTGGTATACCATATGGTTGTCACACAAAAATGTTTAGTTTTAGTGGTAGTGATGGATAACAAAACCCTAGGGTTTATCATTTGCTGGGCTATTCATATTACATCAAATCAAGATGTGGCTAAAGTTAACAATGTGTCAAGTAAAAAAGTAAAGTAAGTGCTAAGTAAAAAAATTCTTAGCACTGAGTAGCAGTACTCTGGATTTTATAGGTTTATTAACTTTATTAATGCAAATTAAATTATTATCAGATATTGTCTCTTATTTGGACAGTCTGATATTGATGTTTTTATTACCAGAACAAGTGAACAAGTGTCAGTGGAGTCCCAAAGTTTTAAGAAGACACCTTCAAACCCCTGTTTCCAAAGTTTCAGTGACGGGTCGAGCCGTTTGTTTCTGTGCCTTATGTCTGAGATGGCTGAAGTTAATAACTCTGGAGTGTTTCCATCATTCTCCTAGCTGCAGTGAGGTTGGGCCCTTGTCACCTCTCTCCCTGTCCGTCATAGCGCTGCCGCCACAGAGTGACGAACAGCGGAGAGGTCATTACTGAGCTAAGCGCGGCTCGCGGCCGTGAAAGCCCATTACAGCCAGCTGGGTTAATGAATGTCACATGCAGTAGCTGGACAGTGAAGAACTATAGCAGCATGTCCCCTCCAGGTCCAGACTGTTAAAACAGCAAAGGAAAAAGCGAAAAATGTCCAGATACACTGGCTTTCCACAGTTAACTGCATTGGACTTGGGTCGGCTAAATGACAGTTTGCTTGTCGTTTTATTCTAACCCTTGACATTTGTTGGATGCCCTGTAGCAGCTGAGCTGGTGGGGCTTTTTTTTTCTTGTAATGTTCAGTAAGGCCAGGTCATGCAGTCCCAGGTTCCCTGTCGAATTTGGATTCATTCTGAAACCTACTGAAATTATTACAGATGCTTCGGGCGTGAGGATTAGCGTTAGCGGCTGGCATTTGACAGCGGAGCACAAGAGAACTGTCCTTTTTCTTAGGCAGCTCCACCTCAGCATGTACAAAAGAATGACTGCTGCAATAAGGTCACATTAAACCTGACCCTCCATCCACAGAGGCAGGTTAAGTGATCTGTCCGTTTGCGTAAGACTCGGCTATAGTCTAGCCTGTAGTCATGTTTAATTCTTCGGCATGTATCTCTGGCTTTGAATGGCAGTTCATTTGAGCAGAGTCAGACTCTATCCTGCCCCGGGTCTGTGTTTTATTGTTAGTCTGTGGTTTATTGTCTCTTCCCAAGGCGCATGTGAAGTGAAGCTAATGTTCTTATTTGACACTTCTGGATTGCCTCCTCTCCGCTCTCCCCTCAGACCAGCCGGCCAGCTAATACATTGCGGGGCACCAGAGTGAAGGTCATGGAGAATTAGATTCATCCCTTTTGTTTTAATTTCCCCTCTGGATTGGCAGTCCATTTTCACCATTATCATGGTTGGAGGAAATGTGTGTTGTGGTGTCTGTGTGTGTGTGTGTGTGTGTGTGTGCACTCACTGGTTTGAGCAGAAGAGGGTCTGATGGGAGTGATGGTGGTCTGTACATGCTGACAACACTCAGACAAATGTCTGTCAGGATAAGGCCAAAGATAGAAAAAGAGAGAGAGAAAAAAAACACATTAAAAACGTTGTGTCTGCTGTGTCCTCTGGGGAGGAAGCTGTAGCAGGTGGAGACAGGGTGTTGGGGGTGAGTAGAAAGAGTGAGAGAGAGAGAGAGGTTTGAGGCCAGGGGCAGGTGGATTGGAGTGCTGTCTGAGCTGAGGAATCGGGCAGCTCTGTTTTGATGAGATTGCTTGGCTCTCCTGCTTGTGGCTCCAGGGAGCGATTCCCTTTTATAAAAATGGGCCTTGTTGCTTGTTCTGGCTCTGTAAATGGTCCACACTCATCATGCCAAGCTCCTGTACAAAACTAAACCCCTGCAGGTGTCTACAGAAACAGATTAGCCAGTTCCCTTTCAAATGACTTGGTTTGGCAGGAAAAAGTCACTTGTAGGCAGTAAACTAGGCTCCGTAATACAATCTTATAATGCCCTCCATATGATCGGTGCCATTTGCTGGGGTAGTGCTTGGGACTTTGTGTGCTTGCAGATCAGCTGCAGTTGAAAGTGTGCAGA